>JAFMOC010000134.1:97500-187500 GCA_019802505.1 Corydoras sp. C115
TCAAACCACCTTAAAAAAAGGGGGTTCCTTCGGGTTTAAACAGCGGCGCGTCTGAACGTCCTCGTTTTCTAAACGCGCTCTTTCCTTTGACCTCGAAATCGAGGCGACTCGGCGTTTTTTTACGAGTCGACTCCGTGTCCGCTCGGCCGCAGGGAATCGGGGAATCGGGGAGTCGACTCGGTGGCTGCGCTCTGGAGTCGGGATGTCGGTGCGGGTTCGAGGGGCTGAGGTTGAGTGAAACCTGCGCTGTTGTTCCCGCAGCGCCTTCAATGTTCCGATCTGTGCTTTCATTCAGGCGCGGTCTCCAGTTTGCACTGAACTAACGAGCGAACGACTCACCGACTCACGGCACGACGAAGCGCGCTCGCTGTTATCTAACAATACAGCAAGCAAATGGCGTTGAAGAGAATCCAAAAGGTGAGCAAAACCCCCCCCAAATAACACGGCCCCGGATTTCGGCTCTGCGGGACGGTTTATTTCTCAGGATCCTTATTGAATGTGTTTTTATTTATTTATATATATATATTTTTATAAAATGCACTATGTAACGGTTCGCTCGGGGGGGGGGGGTCATGATTTCTGCTTATGTTACAGCCTTTAGACAAAGACGAATACGACATTTGGTAATCGATAAAAGGCCGGATCGTTGTGTTTATCGCGTTATGTTGTCGTTAGAAGACAGAATAATTGATATCTTTGTGATCGGCGATTCATCAGTGAATCGGAATCATTGTTTGTTCGGCTCCGTTCGCTTCGTCTGTTATTGTCGCTGGATGTCGCGGCGCTCTGCTTTAAGCCGCGGACGGATGATTGGACGCGGCCGGTTGATTGGGACTCCTCCGTCCGACTCCGCGGACTCGGGCGCCGGGTTTAAAGGCGGTTTCGGTCCGCGGCTCTTTCGACGCGTCTCGCCGCTCGCCGTGCTCGGCGCTCGTGAATGGGAGCGGGGCGAGTGCGCATGCGCGTGCGACTGCAGCCGCGCCGCTCCGCTCGCGGTCGGTGATGGCAGCTGAATGTCGAAGCTGCCATATAAGGCTGTGCGATTCGGGCCAGTGGGGCAGCGGGGTATTTATAACAGATTCACATCCAGCGTCTTCATTAACTCTCTGTGTAATCACAGGGGAGACCTCGATTTACACCCCCCGTGCGCTCCGGGGCCGTTCGCGCGAGAGTCACAGTAAACAGCGACATAATAATACCATCATTACACCAAATACTGTTATAAATGTCCTATATAGATAGATAGAATACTTTATTCATCCCGAAGGGACATTTTTAGCAGCCAGTAGCAATAACAGTACAATAAAAATAGAAAGAAAATAGAGGGAAATTAAAAAATATATGTCTATAATAGTAATAGGGCGGCGCGGTGGCTTAGTGGTTGGCATGTTCTCCTCTCAGCGCTAGGGATTCCCGGTTCGAATCCCCATCTGGGTGGAGTTTCCATGTTCTCCCTGTGTCCGTGTGGGTTTCCTCCGGGTTCTCCGGTTTCCTCCCACAGTCCAAAAACATGGATCAAGTTAATTGAGTTCTCTAAATTGCCCCATATAGAGTGTGTCAGTGTGTACCCAGCGATGGATTGGCGCCTTGTCCTGGGTGTATCTGCCCAGCGCCCGAGACGTTCTCCCCTGGATGGGCATGGGGAACCCCACCGCGACCCTAATAGAGGATAAAGCGGGAGATAATGAATGAATGAATGAATGAATGAATGTCTATAATAGTAAATGGTAAATTGTAAATTTAGGGAGGGAGCAGTGGTTAGGGCATTGGGCTGTCAATCAGAAGGTTGAGGGTTCAAATCCACTGGAGTTACCAGTGTGGGTCCTTGAGCAAGGCCCTTAACCCTCTTTGCTCCAGGGATGTTGTGATGAACCCTGTGCTCACTTTATAAGTCGCTTTGGATAAAAGTGTCTGCTAAATGATCAAATGTAATATAAAGTGTCAAGTGTGTGTGTAGTGGTATCAAAGCTAAAAGTGAAAATAAGTGTCCAGTATGGATGGAGATCAAGTGATCATGTGCAAAAATATATTCATTGATTCATTCATTATCTCCCGCTTTATCCTCTATTAGGGTCGTGGTGGGGTTCCCCATGCCCATCCAGGGGAGAACGTTTCGGTCGCTGGGCAGATACACCCAGGACAGGGCGCCAATTCATCGCTGGGCACACACACATGCACTATATGGGGCAATTTTGAGAATTCAATTGATTTGATCCATGTTTTTGGACTGTGGGAGGAAACCGGAGAACCCGGAGGAAACCCACGCGGACATGGGGAGAACACGGAAACTCCACTCAGATGGGGATTCGAACCGGGAATCCCTAGTGCTGAGAGGAGAACGTGCTAAACCACTAAGCCACCGTGCCCCTGCAAAAATACAATATACAGTATTTTAAATGTCCTTGTTTTTTATATATATATATATATATACTCCTAGGATCCGAGAAATAAATGTATCAGCCAATTAATTATTTGTTGGGATCACCTGACTATCGAGGGTCAAATAAACAACTTACAATTTCGATTTTTTTTTTTAAATATTCATTTTAATTTTAATTTTACAGCATGTCCTTTGAAGTGGACAAAAACCCGAGCCATGCTTCAAATACAAAAATAAAGCCATTTCTAGCTTTGGCTAAAAGCATCTGCTAAATGACCAAATGTGATGTAAATGTTAAAGCTTTGAGACCGAGGTTTTAACTCGCTGCTCTGTCATACACGAGTTTGACCTCGAGGACAAAACAACGTTTAGTTAGTTTTATAATCCCAGGCCGGTGCTCGAACCCAGGGCCAGCAGTGCCGCTGAGTCAGTCAGACCTGGCCACTGGCGTATTAGTTAACGTGGATAACGATGCACTGCACAGAATAATCCTAAAATTATTAACGTCTCAGGAATTACCAGGTCCAGAAACTTGTCTCCTCGAGCTCAGCTGCAGAGACATGGAGAAAGAAACTGGTTACAGTAAGAGCCTTTAAGTTTTTAAGCGTGTAACTTATGTGCCCTGAAGGGTTGGGCCTTTAAATTATTAAAAACCCGTGCTGAATTATAAATGTCAATACAAATGCAAATGCAGAGATTTATGAATGAACATGTGGAAATCATCAGCTACTTTTCCCAAAAGTGTTCAGTTTAAAGCTTTGCAGGAATTAACCTGGGGGGGGGGGGGTGACGGTTTTATCCTGTGGTTTGTCTTTCTTCTTAAAGTATGAGCACAAATGTACAGAGATGTTGAAAAGTAGTCGAATAGACAAAGCATAGCTCGGTGCTAAGGTTCTGGTTGGTTTAAGAAGCTGTCACACATCATCACATCATCTCTCATTAGTCTGTGTAAATCAGAGGTTGACTACTACATCTAACATATACAAGTGTGTAAACAGCTGGTGGAGGCACGATGCTGGAAACAGCAACACATCTGCCACTGGGGTATCGAAAGAAGCCTACGAAGCTAAAAAGGGCCAGGTCCTTTTTTTTGAACCATTAATCAAACCCTGTGGTGTATCATCCGGTCGCCAGTCACCGAGCGCTGCGGGATTTAAGATAACAAGCAGCACAGCTTGCTTCAGGACCGGAACTCTGTAATAAAGGCCTTGTGTTTATGTAATTATAATGTATTAATGAAGTTAATGATTTCACAGTCTTTTTATATATTCCTGAATAAGTTCAGTTCCCGAAAATGTGGTGCACCCCCACTGCTGTCCTGTTCATATTCAATTCCTGTGTTTACTTCTGACAGGCCGTGTTATGTTCGTGTATTCTCATGTCAGATTCTTCCCGCACCGCATACAGGTCTGTTTACTTCATGTTGAGACACATTGCTGGAAATAGCACCCGGTCCCCTGTTGCTGTCAGAAACTTCGAGTAACTTGACCAACCTCTTGTTTCCCCCCGTTTGTTGGAGAGACACTCTGCCTGCACAGATTTATCTCTCTGCTCTCATCCCTTATTTGTAGCCGGTAGCAGGTTAGCTTTGCCTTGTCGAGTCGAGCGCCGGGCTTCCGTGAGTCATGGTGTTATTAGCACTCTGTGACTGGGTGGAATATGTGGCCTGGCTGCGAGTGTGGAGCTCGTACTGAAGTGCGAAGGCTTCACTGGAGGGTCCGAGTTATTACGAGAAATCCTGGCTAACAGCTGGCAGAGTTTCACGTCTAACTTTAGAGGAGCCTTTTCTAGAGCGGTGAGTCAGGCGCAGGCTGATCGACCACATTCAGCAGTGTTTAAACCAGAACAAGAAGGATTCACATTATTAGTATAAATAAATCGCCCGCTGCCTCCTGTATAGCAGGTGAAAAGTTCACAGAAAAATAGAATAATATTATTAAACAACATTATAATCTTTAGGGCGGCACGGTCGCTTAGTGGTTTAGCACGTTCTCCTCTCAGCACTAGGGATTCCCAGTTCGAATCCCCATCTGGGTGGAGATTCCATGTTCTCCCCCGTGTCTGCGTGGGTTTCCTCTGGGTTCTCCGGTTTCCTCCCACAGTCCAAAAACATGGATCAAGTCAATTGAATTCTCAAAAAAATTGCCCCATATAGAGTGTGTCTGTGTGAGTGAGTGTGTGCCCAGTGATGGATTGGCGCCCTGTCCTAAGTCTATCTGCCCAGCGCCCGAGACGTTCTCCCCTGGATGGGCATGGGGAACCCCACCGCGACCCTAATAGAGGATAAAGCGGGAGATAATGAATGAATGAATGAATGAATATAATTTTTAGTGAAGAGTAAAATGTTTACAATGGGGATGTGCCATTAAATGATGTTTGTAGTGTGGCAGATGTGATGCAGTTGCCTGGATACTACATGCCCACTTACACAAAGAGCTTGATAGTGGTAAATACTTACTGGATTAAAACCAGTATCTAGTGTTTAGTAGGTCATTTCTGATGCAGCATGTGTGTGTGTGTGTGTGTGTGTGGCCAGTTCAGCCTTTTTGCAAAGTGAAATGAGCTGGTGTGTATCGTCGTGGCACTTTAAAGTGCATTTGGCAGCTCGAGTCGTTTGTAAGAGCTAATGGATGTATCATCATTTCATTTGCTTTGCTGGAAGTCCAGCCTGCCAGCTGGCCACTTGACTTTCAGGATAATTTATTTATCGCAGCTATTTACGGGGCCTGATCCTCGTCCAAGCTGAGTATTTCAGTTTCTATTTTGGCCGTGCTGAGGTTTGCAGAAGTGTGGAGAAATCTTAAGTGTACAGTGGGACCGAGGAGCTTTCGCCTGTTTGCTGAAATTCACTGCCTTCTGTCTGCTGCTTTTCTCTGCCGCAGGAGTTGACAGACCTTCAGAGGGACCCACCAGCCCAGTGTTCAGCAGGACCAGTGGGAGAGGACTGTATGTATTAAAGGACCAAAGATTAAAAAAACAGACATTTATATCTTACAACACTTTTAATGTCACAGTTCAGGGGTTGGATCTTGTAAACACATTGTATTCAAAAAGATTAATGCTATTGTTATGTTTTGCAGTGTTTCACTGGCAGGCGACGATAATGGGCCCGGTGTGTATAACTTTAATTATATTTATTTTTGATTTGGATAAAAAAAAATCCAAATCCACACATGAATATAATGATTATCTTTCACACACTATAATGTTTAGCTGATTTAAACCGGGATTAATGTGTCTGATTATTTACAGAATGACAGTCCTTACCAGGGAGGTGTCTTCTTCCTCACCATCCACTTCCCTACAGACTACCCCTTTAAACCACCCAAGGTTAGATTGGAAATGTAGTTGTTTTGTGGTTCTTTCTGCGCTGGATTCATTTAACCACCTTGTTACTTGCGTGTGTCCAAAAGGTGGCGTTCACGACAAAAATCTACCATCCCAACATCAACAGCAACGGCAGCATCTGCCTCGACATCCTGCGCTCGCAGTGGTCCCCCGCCCTCACTGTATCAAAAGGTACAACACTCCGGCTTGATTTACCCCCAAGAAGAATCAAAGCAAATAAAATAAAATTGTACCACAGACAGGGTGCAGTGTTGAACCATAGAATAAATGTTGAGCATGAGCAGAAGTCACATGATTTAATTTAAGGGTTTGTTGCATCATGAGAGTTCATCCTCCACGAAAGCACTCCTGCTCCTCAGACCCCACAATGTTATGAGCGCTTGAGTTCATGTCATTTTTTTTTCTTGCAGTCCTGCTCTCCATCTGTTCCCTGTTATGTGATCCAAACCCAGATGACCCTTTAGTACCCGAGATCGCGCACACGTACAAAGCCGACAGAGAAAAGTGAGTGAGCCGCAGATGATAATCCCGCAGCCGAGTGTAATCAGGTCAGAAAAGGCATTAACCTGCCGCTTTTCCTCCTTCCGTTGTCTCCAGGTACAACAGACTAGCGAGAGAATGGACTCAAAAGTATGCCATGTGAGAGTGCCTACATCTACTCCAACCTGCCACTGCGAGCAAATGCACGGAGGAACCAGTTTTACATTTTTTAAACCGCAACAGACAAAAAATATTATTCCGAGGTCAAGAGATGGAGGATGGATCAACACCAAACTGCGGGCTTCGGGAACCGCGCCGACGCGGCAAGGAAAAGCCCGGAAAACATCACAGCACACCGTCTGCCAGGTGCCAAGAGCGCGAAAACACACCACCATGTACCGTTAACTCAGAGTGGCACTGAGCTCCTGAACCGGGGGGCGAATAAAACCAGGAAAAAAAAGCCTCTGGATGTTCTGGACTCACAAACCCAGGAAATATTGACTTTTATGACTATTAATTAATTACTACTGTTAATGTGATCGACTTTTTTCTAAGTGTTCTTGTCGCCATATCTCATGCCGGTCGCTTGGGGCATCTGTGCCGTTCCGGCATCACCTCACTGAGACGCGGCTGATTTAATTTCTGTAGATACCATTTGTGCGATTGTGTGTGTTAAGCATGTGAAGGTATACACTCAGGGCATGATGCGGTTCCTAAACCATTACAGTATTTAGAACAGGACAGTATTTCTACTTGAATACGTTTTGTTTATTCAGTGTTAAAAACGAAGCCCCAAAGCTGCATTGTGTAACTTTGGACGATTTGGAGCCCTCTCTGGTGGAACACTGGTATTGCAAGCAGCTCGCAGGGAAACTTACTGGAAACTCAAGAGCTGCCTGCCATACATAATTAAGGTTCAAATAGTGATTAAAAGTTCTGATACGTGTGGATGTGTAACATGTGCTGTATGGTCAAAAGTATGTGGACACAAATGTAGATGCTTTTAAAACAATTATTTTGGGAATAGTGATCTTTTAGGGACACTCCAAATTAAATGTGTTCTATAATTTAAGATCAGACTGATTCTGATAGAGCAGCTCTTCATCCTCTGCCGGCTTCATCACTAAGATGTGTTACTTGCTGATCTCCCATCTTGTGATTAAACCTTTACAGCTGATCCAGAACTCTGCAGCTCGTTTGGTGTCCGTCTGTACACCAGAACTACAGAACAGTCTCTGGATCTAACTAAACTTAAATGAACGAAACTCTTATTTTTTAAATCTTCACCACGGTTCACTCGCTGCACGTTAGTGATGACCGCCGCCTGGTGCTTGAACCTTATTGTGGTGCTAATTCTTACTCCATATCTTTCATCACTAAGCGGCGGTCTGTCTGTAACTCCCAGACATTCGGCATTTTTGAGAAACATCTGAAGACACAGCCATCTTCTAATCATTTTACTTGTTAAAAAAGACCTTTAGTGCAGAAGGACTAAATGTAAATGTAATGGGCTTTCTGTTACATTTTAAATTTAGTCTGTGATAATTAGTTCCAATTTAAATATTTGCATGGTCAGTGTTCCAGTTTATCTCAAACTAATAAAATGGGAGGGTATAAAGCATGAGGAGGGGTGTTTGCATACCTTTAGCCATACAGTTGAAATGTGAAGATCTCAGATCAGACGAAAGTGAATGAAACAAAAAAAACACAAAAAAGTTACATACTGCAGCTTTAAGTTCTAATGCTTTTCTTTGAAGGAGAAGTTCAAACATCACTGATTCATTAGCTTCAGTTTGATTTGATTGTACAGAATGAATCTGTGTATGTTCTGTGTTCTGTTCTTTAGATAAACGAAAGTGGACAGTGGAATTAGAGATTTTTTTTTTTGTTTCCACTTGACCTTCAACCAACTATCAAGGCATTCAAACGCAAATTTGTGAATGAGAGGCGGAGCAAAGCAGTGATATAATGGCTCACAGCTGTGGCCTGTTTGTGTTAGATGTCTGTGCGGGCTGATAAAAAGCGAGAGAACGAGGCTGCATCCTAAATCTTCTTTTTAGTAGTTGAGTCCTGTCCTCTAAAAAAGACTGGGCAATAATAATGAGGTTCTCAGAATCCTCTTGCTTCCTCCATCACACAGCAACCGTCTGTGATTAATCCCCACATCTGGCATCGTACTTATCAGACATATTCATTTGCACCTGTGATGCACTCGGCCACAAACCACTTCAGACTCGATTGAGCAGTAGTGTGTAAGTATTCAGACATTTAAAAAAAAAATGTATTCATAATTAAATTTGTTGTAGGTTAAACAGATGATACACAGATTCACTTTAAGATTTTTCGATTTTGTTAAATGTTTTGAGGGTCATTTTATGTGAAAGAGGTACGACTGCAGCAGAAGGAAATGTCGTTTGGACTGCGGTCTTTTCGGGACTCCTGCACTGATTTCATGGGATTAATGATGTTTATATCATATCTTTATATTTCTGATTGTAGACCTTTGAGACCTTACATTGAACTCTCCCTCCCTTCCATCCTGCCTTTCGTTCAGTGCTTTGTTTTAGTCAGACATCCAGCGTTTGGTGTTTTCATATGGAAAACCAAATAAGCGTGTCATTGCAGGAGTGAAAGGGTGTGTTTTTGGTGTTAGTTGTAATGTTTCTTCTGGATTCAGTATTGATTTTAATTACCAGACTTACTTGGAAAATATTGTAGCTGAAGTAAGACTGTGAATAACCACTACACCATTTCAGCCTTTTTTTTCACTGGCAATGAGCAGCATGTTCATAAAGGTTCTTTTTTTATCATACACATGTGTTCTGATTTTACAGTAAATGGTACTCTTAGATTTGTGAGCAGCACTATTTACAAACTTAAGGTTCTGTGCAACCTTACAGCAATTCTATGTAAGAATTTTTATCTTAAAACTACATCTTTAAACCCAGTTTGATTGAGAATGCTTCATTTATAATGCCCTTTTTAGCTCTTGTCGGTTCTGCGCGGCCTGAGGTGTGAGCAGTGCTTCACACATGGTCATGCGTTGGTACAATCTTGCAATATTACTTCACCCTTCAGTTGATGTGGTTTCTTTAAATTTCACATTGTTTTTGCTGATCCAGCAATCTTCTGCTTTAAAACAAAGGCACACGCACGGCCGTTCTTGCAGAGCTCGAGGTGCAACTGGTATTTACATCAGTCTTGTGATATTGGAATACAACTCATTGCACTTGAACACGAGCGGTGACTGAGCTATTTTAAGTTACAGGATTTTCCTTTTCGTAAAGTTCACCTTACATATATAAGAACCATATTACAGCTTGAAAATATGATCTTCCCCAAGCTGTTGTCGCACAACTGGAAGTCTAGCATTGAGGTTTTCATTTAAAAATGATGTACTTTGCAGCATAGTGACCTTAGGTTTAAAAGTGCTGTTCTGTCGTAGTGACCCGATTCATGTCGCTGCTTAACAGACATCGAATTGATATTATTTCCAAGGACACTTTGAACCTTAGACCAAACACAGACCCTTTTTTTTTTTTTTTGCACTTCAACACGCAACTGTGTGCGAGGTCTTTCCCTGAGCCAATGTTTCCTCATTTTCATCTTACAATGATACAAAATCAACCATGGGAGATAAATTTGACCTACTTGGCTTTTGGAAAAGATTACATGCTCCGACTGGGATGTGTTGAAAGTCACTAAGATTTTCAGCACTCATGTTGCTCCCTGTCTCTGTCTATAATGTTTGCATGGCTGTAGGATTGAATATACACACCTATATATATCTATATATATAGCTGAACTGGATTAACCCACTCAATTAGAAGGATATTAACCCATCAAAGTTGTGCCATTTGTATAACTAAAGAGTGATGTGTACGGCTTTGTAAATGTCTTCAGTGCCATGATATTGTAACATTTCCCCCCAAACCTATTCATGGAATGGCACATGAACACACTGAACTTCTCATAGAGTTGCATGACTGCGATAACACCGTGGAATTTGTGCGTTAGGAAAAGCCAGTTAATGAAATTTGAACTTTGTGAGTATCATTTATAATCTGCAGTGATTTCTGAATGTACAGTGTGAATGCTGCTCCTGTTGTGCACTTCAGCTTTTGTTGAACGGAAGCGCACCCAACTTTTAGTACTGTTTTTGTTTTATTGATTTATTGCTATGGATCTGTTAATCGTCAGCGGTCAACTGAAGTCCAAACAGTTTGCATTCTGAACATTTAAACCTTGTCATTTCTGCTGTTTGGAAGATATCAGGGATCTCTCGTTCTCCATTTGGTCATCCTCTGCATCATCCTCAGTCCGTTTTTTAGCCTTAACCATCACTGCACACAAACCAGTACTGTAAATGATTTAATAATGATTTAATGATGATTTAATGATGATTTAATAATGATTTAATGAGACGTTTTTAATGGAGGACACTGGATCTGCAGCTCACGCCTCTCTGCTTAGCCCACCGCTTCATGCTAAGCCTCCTAACGGCCAAAACGGCGTTCTCTTGTGTTTTCAGAACTGCCGAAACAACCTCGGATGTGTGACATTAGTGAATAAAGCTTCTTTTGTTTTATACTTTCTCCTGAATTGCATTTGTTTTGTGTTTGTTTGTTTGTTTTGTGGACGAGAAAATGTGCTAGGCGTTGCTATTCCTCTGTTCCACCGTCAGATGGCGACAGAACGCAACTTCAATGTTGTTTTATAATTAAATAATAAACAATTTAGAATCACGTTTGCGTGTCAGAACATCGACTTCTAACAAATACTGTTAGAATACTAAATAAAAAAGTATTCCAATATCAGATATATGATTTTATTGTGAATTTTGTTACATTTAAAAAAAAATACCCCAGTGAAAACTACGAGATAGTTATACAGTATATATATTATACAATATATTCACCATATGGATATATTATGTATTCGGACGCACTACACCTGCTGAAGCAGGTTTTTTTTTACACTTTTTTTTATTTATTACACTTTAACACTCAAAGACGTTATAGTTTATAGTGTTATACTATATCATAGTATTCAGTGGGGGGTCAGGACTCTCTGTGGGCCAGTCAAGTTCTTCCACACTAAATTCACACTCATTTTCTTACTTATTTAATCCTCACGTGGTTATGATTTCAATTTACTGCATTTTTTATTTTAATTTACAATTTACTGAAGCGGCGGCACGGTGGCTTAGTGGTTTAGCACGTTCGCCTCTCAGCGCTAGGGATTCCCGGTTCGAATCCCCATCTGGGTGGAGTTTCCACGTTCTCCCCGTGTCTGCGTGGGTTTCCTCCGGGTTCTCCGGTTTCCTCCCACAGTCCAAAAACATGGATCAAGTCAATTGAATTCTCAAAATTGCCCCATATAGAGTGTGTCTGTGTGAGTGAGTGTGTGCCCAGCGATGGATTGGCGCCCTGTCCTGGGTCTATCTGCCCAGCGCCCGAGACGTTCTCCCCTGGGATGGGCATGGGGAACCCCACCGCGACCCTAATAGAGGATGAAGTGGAAGATGAATGAATGAATTAATTAATTAATTTACAGAAGCAGGTTACTTTGCATTGTGGGATTCTGATGGGTGTAAATCGACATCTTGTCCACAAGGTGGTGCTGTTTGGCTGAAAGTGACCGAACGGATGCAGGTTGTCTCATTCGATTTATTTCATATACTGAATTCTTTAAAGACTTTAGAACTGAGACTTTAGAACCGCTGTGATCAGCATTAAAATCACCGACGGGTTTTATTTGGTTTAATTACTTTTACGCCATGTTATTGTTTCCACGGACAGCTTTCTAAAGTGTCTGATTGAATTGCACTTTCGAAAAGGGGTTCGAATCCCAGAGAAGATTAAACGCTTTGTGTCATTTATATGAAGATATAAATGTCCGTGGCGTCTGTTATTTTCTCTCGTTGTCTGTTAATCCTGCAAGACTCCTGTTCGGCCACATTCCAAAAAGTTGCCCTATCGTACGGAGATCTGGTGACCGGAGAACACTCTGTGCTAAATTCTGCGTTTAATTCGGCAACCAAATAGTTTGAAAGGACTCGTGCTTAGTCATCAGGTGCATCATCATCAGGCCCGAGCAGGCCGTCAGAAAACGCTGAATTGTTGCCATAATGCGAGACACACGGTCGACAATCGCCAGGCTGTAACCAAGTTACGTTCAGAAAGCCGGCATGAACATCCCCGCCAGGGTGAACATCCCCGCAGCAACAGCAGAGGGCAGCAGTGAGCCCGATGCACACGAGGTGGGATTTCCAGTCTGCAACCTCCTGCGTTCAGTGTGATCATAGATTCCTCCCACTGACTGATGTGACAGGACATCAGTAAGACATCCTGCTGCTGCTGTAGCCCATCTGCCTAATGGTTGCAGCTGCATGTCCAGAAACATCAGTCGATGATTAAAACAGGTCTCTCCGGTTCCACCGCTCGCTTTCTTTTAGAGAGGCACTTGCTATTTATAAAAAGCGCAGGTGACGATGCATATTTAATAGTGATGCGGTAAAGATACGCAACATGCCCAGAGATATGTACACATTCATGGATATGTCATCACTTTGTCGAACACAAATAACATTATTATTCACTTGCGTACTTTTGCACAAAGTCAGCGAGCCAAAATAAAGAGACTGGTGGCCTCATCTGGCTCCCAAGCAGCGGAATGCCGAGCCCTGGGTGCGACTCAGGTGATTGGGCAGATTGAATCAGTTTCCCAGGACAATATCATCAAGAAAAACAAAATGACTGTTGTGTCGGAGTCCAAGACGGACATCTCACTCCAATAATGACAATGACAATTCAGTCTCACGCTGCGAGTCAGCTGACTCTAACGCGCCCGTTTTCACTTAATCGGATTCTCGGGCGGCTGATCGCATCAGCACTTTCGACAATCAGGTTAAGGCCTCGAACGTGCCAGTGTGAGAGACAATCAGCGAAGCCACCGACGTGCTCAGCTCCCCGCTTCATTATGTATTAATCGACGTGGAGCAGTTAGTAAAGCGGCCCGATGGGGCTGCCGAGCGCGCCCGCATTGTGCAAAACTCTATTCATGTGCGAGTCAGCTGGCTGCTCGGGTTTCTGCGTGGCCCTTCTGTCTCCATGCGCGCTCCTCATGAGCTTCCCTTTCTGCGCCTTAAACAAGGCCAGGAAGAGAGAGAGTCCATTCTGCTCGCCGGGCGCCCATGAATGGCCGCCACTGTTCGCTGCTCTTAAATGGCTCGCTTCAGTGTCAGGTTGGTGGAGCCTCTCATCAGCGTGACGCTGAGAAAAGGAGTATTTTCTCTTTCTTTTTTTTTTTTCCACCCCCTTATGGAAGACCTAGAGATTCCTGGAGATAATATGCTATTGTTGGGGAAGACGACGGGAAGAGACTCACCCCTGAGGCTTCAATGACTCCACTGTCCTGGAGGCGAGGCCTCGGGAGGCATGGGGCTCCAGTGGGCATGCTGCCTGTACAGAGTGACCCTACCTTAGGCTTAAATCATAATCTGGGTCCTGCATTGAGATCTAATAATGGCGTGTGACTAACCTGCTGCACCTTTATTTTTATTATTTAACACTTAAAGTAGCCATGTTGTGTTTTATAAGAACCAAAACCAATGCTATGAGATAATACAGGTAGGAATCAAGGGTCGGGACTCTTCCTTCTACCCCTCCTACCTAAAACGACGTCTAATGATCCTTGAGTTAAACGTTGTGGAAAACGTAGACACCCCTTATCATCGATAAACTTATTGGCCTAAATGTTGTTTAATCGTTAGCGCACTATGTCCCGTGTTCCATCATGAGACAGAGGGTCAGAGGGAGGTCCTTTTACAGCTTTAACATTTGGCAGACCCTCTCATCAGGAGTGACATACAGAGCCGGGAACATAATAGCATCTAAACAATAACGGTTTTGTTTGCGGGTTCCGATGGGCGGCGACCGCGCTGGACCTCAAGGCTTAATGCTTCAGGTAAATATTTCCGAAACTCAAATATGTGCACGGTCATTTACGACCCACTCAGGCCACCGTTTGAGTTTGACAGGTTTTCATGTGACTTCTGAGGAAAATTAAGATCAAGGGATGGATGTTACCTCCGGCACTTACACACAGAGGAAACTGTCCCACACAATTAACCCAATCGTGCATTGATACATCCATGAACACACGCTGGTAATGTCAGCACATGTGCCCATGGCAGTGGGCAGACCTGCACACGCCGCCCGGGGAGTAATTGGGGTTAGGTGCCTTGCCCAAGGGCACTTCAGCCGTGGCACTTGGCTTTGACTTTAACCACACTTGCTGACATCAATGTTAAGAACATTAAACTAAATCCGCCTAACAACATCACAGCAACCACACACTTCAGCAAGACAACATAAAGGTTGCTCACTAACGTTCCCTTTTCGGTTATAATAACATTACGGTATGTCAGTGACCAAATCAAGCCGCTGTAACATCACACCGTGATAGCAAATATTTTTTTGGCAGGTTTTTTTTATCCCAGCTGAAATAATGAACGCTGAGATTTGGACAAATGGAGTATTTTGGAGATTCCAAAACACCAAGTGCGATTTTAAAGCGCCGATCGGCAGAAACGGAACCGCGGTGAGTTTTAATGGAACGGTTCCGGCTGCTGCGAAGACAGAATGAAGTGTCATTGAGCCAGTTGTGAAATCTGGATGGAGTATCTGAGTTTCCGTCGCCGGCGGCCTTCGTGCTGGTCAGTGTTTTACACTGTAATGGCTTTCTGAAACGCTCGCTGAGCTGCAGGCTAACAGTCGCTTGCACATCAGAATTAGACCGCTCCTTCAGCGGGTGGAGATTCTTCCAATCACAGTGCCTCCGGCTGAGCTTGATGGAGGACCTGTGTGTGTGAGTGTGTGTTTGTGTGTGTGTGTGTGTGAGTGTGTGTTTAGTTAGAAGAAGGGCAATAAAATTAGAGAAACTCTCACTCTGCTTACCACCAGTGTTGAATTACAGCAGAGTGGAGTTGCTGCAGTATTTTCAGGGTGTCCACTTTCACCCCTGGGTGCCCCTGAGGGCTGCAGTGATGTATGAGTATTAGTATATGTGTGTGTTGGGGGAAGATATTTGCCCTCGAGTGACTTCTGGCTGAGAAGGACCCTAACTGTTTTGGAATAAAGCTAATACACATCACTCTGAGTGTGTATTTGTGTGTGTGTGTGTGTTTGTGTGTCTGTGGCTGGGTATGTGTCCAGCCCCCATGTTTGCCTTTTCTCTATCATGCATTTCACCCTAAAGCCTCCTGCGAAATTACAGTTTAGCGATCTTTACCTCCCGCTTAACACCAGCGCTATGAAATAATTGTTCCCAAGAAACAAAGGATGCAGAACGTTCTCGCTCTCCAGTTTTCTGTCAGCTTTCGTTTCCAGCGCTCTGCGTTTACACCTCTTTAAACGGCACACACATGTTCGCAATCATCTCAAATGGCCTCTGCTGGCAAACGCATTTGTGTGATCCAATTAAAGAGCTTTACAGTGCAGACAGTGTGTTTAACTCTCGCAGCGCTCGTTCCCCCTTCAGCCTGCATCGCACACGTTACGATTTCAGGTCCGGATAAATTGCATCCAGACTCGGATCCGAGATTTCGACATCTTCGGGTCGGGAGAGGGAAAAACTATTGTAAAAACTTCTGAGCCGAAACCTCAGAACCTCGCTGGAATCCGGAGGACGAATTTGCGGTGAAGTTTATGAGGCAAAATATGAAAACAGAGTTAAAGCTGTCAAGTGGATGGGATTTAAAGCCGCGACCGAGACGGCGATGAGAAACACGCATCTCTGACATGTTTACATCGTGAAGACTCAGAGGAATAAAGCAGCGGGATACGCATGGAGTTTTATTCACCCCAGCCTGGCACACTGCATTGTGGGAGGTGAAGTCTTTACACACAATGAGGCCAGATGTGTGTGGACAGTCATGATCCTGTCATGCGGGAACCTGCTGTTCATGGATTTTTATTTAGAACTATTAAACTGAAGTGATTTGTGGAAACATCGTGACATCTGTCATTAAAAATGACTAACCTGCCCGTGAAATCGGTTGCTATGCACATTTTCTAAAGCATTTTAACACTTGGCTCTGTCTTTGGCTCACTAGTTTAATGATACAGGGGGAGAAAAACAACAAATCGCCTCATTTTAGCACAATTTAGTAGCAGCAGACACTGAGTCTTACCAACCTGCATGCTGTTCCTCTGCGATGCTACAAACACCTGAAAGCATTCACTAACGACGACCTGCTGACGAGCTCCCGAATGCAGCATGACGTTCCATAGTTTACAAGCGATAGTGAAGTCCTTAAAGACTTAAAAGCTTGGAGGCCATATGGACGAAAGGACCGGGACACGCCTCCTCATTATTAAATACAGGTGTTGCATTCAGGTGTGTAAAAGCACCAAGTTTGGCTGTTTTATGAACAACAAACGTCCATAAAACAGCCAAACTTAGTGCTTCCTACTTTGTAGGAATGGTTAAGGGAAGGCCTGTTGTCTGTTCATTTTTTTTTTAATGTAAGAACTTGAGAGCCTTTGGAATGAATTAGAATGACGACTGTAAGTCTCTCTTCCCACCTCAGAGTCTGATCTCAGAAGTTCATGTCCCACTTTGTAAAACCTTTAACATTTTAGGGATCCGAATCGGGCCTATAGAGAATCCAAGGTCCCGACACGGCTGAATATAAAGTACCCTCGCCATTTTAGGGGGGTAAGTGTGTCGTGCGAGTGCCGGTTCCGCACTCAGGTAGATAGACGGGTCGTGTCAGAGAGGGCAGCCGGTGTAAAAGTGCGAGCGTGGCGACCCTCTAACAGGAACGGCCTGAAGGAGATTATATTATATTGTAGATTATAGTGCGAAACACATGAGCTTTGACATTTCCATGGCCACAGACGCATTACAGCGTTAAACGCTCTGAGGCCACGTAGCGTCTGACTCAGACCACAGTGGGCCTTTCTGCCCGTGAGTGGAGGCGAGGATCGTCCCCGGCTCGTCTCTGATTCGATTAGGATTCAAACAGGCTGATCCCGGGTCAGTTCTCACGTATACGATGTGCTCAGCGGCTTTCGGGACAATCTCCGTCTGTAGGCCGAGCTAATGAATGAAAGACGAGCACTATGCGGACGGCAGTCATGCCTCTGCGAACCATTTCCTTAAACCATGATTTAATTCTGTTTGCTGAAGTGCATGTGCGCGTCTGCGGGCCTGCGAGCGCCCCGGGTTCATGAACCCTTTGTCTTGTCAAAGGACGGATTGATCTAGTGCAGTTGTCACAGACGGACGGAATTCCTGCGCCCGCTCGTACAGGCACAGTTCGCCCCACACCACCACCCACCCGCCCACCCCCGCACACCAGGCCAGAAAACAATACGGCCTGACGGGCCACTCTGTGCTCGCTCGCATTATCTAATTGATGGAGGTTCAGAGTCGCACTTGCGACGGGTCAGCTGCGTTTCATTAATGCTTTATGGGACGGGATGGGTTTTAATCTGAAAAACCCTCGGCTCATGACTTCGGTGAGAAGCTGCTCGAATCAGACCTCCTGACCTGCTTCACGGGTCGCTTTGGAGGCAACAGGGCAAAACGGGAATCCCGAATCAGTTTAAATATGTACAAAAGTATTAGGGCATCCAGACAGTGGGGTATTCCTGAGCTCCGGCACTTGGGGTGGATGTGAAGGGCAAATTTTCTGGACAGATTCAGGGTTCTAAGTCAATCACGTTCTTGCGTTCTTTCATTGTGCACTAGGACACCGTCATGCTAGGACACAAAGGTTTTTCCATGCCACTATTGCTCTGTCTTGCTCTTTGGGGTTCAGGCTGCTTTGAGACAATGCAAAAAAAAAAAAGAGCTGGAAATAAATTAAACATGAACTTTGGAATGAACTAGAACAGCGATTGTGAGCCAGGACTTCTCATCCAACATCAGTGTCTGACCTCAGAAATGCTCTTCTGAATGAATTTCCACCGACACGCTCCAAAATCTTTTTTAAAAAAAAAACCTTCCCAAAAGAGCTGAAGCTGCGAAGAGGGAATCTGCTCACAGAAGACGTTGTTAAGCTCTCATGGGTGCCGTGTTTAGTTGTCCTTATACTTTTGGTCTTAACTTTGGCAGGTGAGAAATGTTTGAAAATTCATTCTGTTTGAACTCGCCAAGTCCGTAAGGGTTTAACGTCCTCAGTGGCGACGCCCCGGTTTTAATTACATCAGTTTAATCTCATTCCCGAAACTTTGGGGATTCAATCTCCATTCAGTTAGAGTTCTCCGAGATCGGCCGGGATCCTTTGTGTCCTCGGGCACGCGGGGAGTTGCGGTTCCCGAATCCTGTGTGCAAATGAGTTAAGCCTATAAAGTTTGCATAAACAGCATTGTTCTGTTTTAACAGCCACCAGGACCAACTTTCCCCTCTGCATGTAATTGTCTTAATTGGGTCTTGGTTAAGAGAGGGCACTGATTTAGTGGTAGGGGGTCCCGCTCTAATAACTCTGTGCTTCCTTCATTCGCTTAATGCACTTTATGAGCGCTGAAGTTGGTGAACCTCAGTGCGGCTGCCGAACGCTGAAGTCAGGCGGCGGAGCGAGCCCCAGACGTTCTGCCGGGAATCTGACCTCTGAGCTTAATGCACAACTTTACGGCTGGTAATGACGATGCATCATAGTTTCCCATATAAATTCTTTCCGTCGTTCTTTAGACGTTCGTACGCCAAGTTCCTGCTGCTGTATGTGATGTTTTTTAAAGTGGGGGTTCGGATAAACTGTCATTACGGCGCAGCTGGTCATCAATAAAGAAGATTATCTGAGGATGAAGAGAAATATCTCACACAACCATCAACAGGTTTGGGTCAAAACCAAATAAATAAGGTCCTGGGTTCAATTACTGTACATCTAGACCATATATATATATATATATTCATTCATTCATTATCTCCCGCTTTATCCTCTATTAGGGTCGCGGTGGGGTTCCCCATGCCCATCCAGGGGAGAACGTTTCGGGCGCTGGGCAGATAGACCCAGGACAGGGCGCACATCCATCGCTGGGCACATACTCACTCACACAGACACACTCTATATGGGGCAATTTGGAGAATTCAATTAACTTGATCCATGTTTTTGGACTGTGGGAGGAAACCGGACAACCCGGAGGAAACCCACGCAGACATGGGGAGAACATGGAAACTCCACCCAGATGAGGATTCGAACCGGGAATCCCTAGCGCTGAGAGGCGAACGTGCTAACCACTAAGCCACCGTGCCGCCTATATATATATATATATATATATATATATATATATATATATATATATATATATATATATATATACACACATGACTGTAGACCTACTGACTGTATAGGGGCAATTAAGAGCAGCCAATTTTTCTTTAATCCATGTTTTTGAACTGTGGGAGGAAACCCACATGGACACAGGGAGAACATGGAACCTCCACCTAGATCGGGATACAAACCTGGATCCCCAGTACTAAGAGGAGAACATGCTAACCACTACGCCACCGTGCCGCTTAGGCCGTCGAACCAAACCTACTATATTGCGTTTGTGTGAGTGTCACTCCTGCAGAACACCGCCAAGCTTTCCAGGGTGTTTTTCATGCGTCTTGCCCAATGAGCACCGGGATAGAGCGCGCCACCGCCCTCGAACCCTGATATAAGTGGCATAAATAAATGAATCCTAATGAAATAAATGTAAAACGTAAAAGCGCCTGTGTTTTGAAACGGTCCTCATGCAGAGCGCCGTAAACTGCAGAACTGTGGCCTGTTGTATTTAGGAGGTAAATAAAGGGATGTTATTGCTCGTTTCCCAGCGAGTCATTAGCTAATAGAGGCTGGCGTGTTCTGTAACAGAAATCCATGCTTTACTCAAATCAGGACAAACTGTTTAACCTGCCCAGGGGCACAGAGGCACTAAACAAATGTCAGCCTGCATCGCGAACTTTACATATCATTTAATTATACAAATGATTCCCTCCCACACGGCGGCGCGTGGAAAAGATGAGCGTCACGGAGAGACGACGGCAACAAAACCATTACAACGAACCCTGCAGATTTATATCAAAATAACACACGGAACGTTTAAGAACGTCTGAGCAGGATGTGTAACGTGATCGACGTACTGAACGCCATGTTCTGCAGCCTTGTGTTTGTTTGATTATGTTAAAAGTTCTCATCTTATGAGGGTTAAGGGTCACTGGGGGGGGGGGGATGGGGGGGGGATGGGGGGGGGGGTGCCCATCCAGGTAAGAATGTTATGGGAACAGGGCACATCCATCACTAGGCACACACTCACATAGACACTCTATATAGGGGCAATTTAGAGCGGCCAATTCATCTTGAATCCATGTTTTTGGACTGTGTTACATTTACATTTGGTCATTTATTGGACGCTTTTATCCGAAGCGACTTACAAGGTGAGCACAGGGTTAAACACAACATCCCTGGAGCAATGAGGGTTAAGGGTCTTGCTCAAGGACCCACACTGGTAACTTCAGGGGACCTGGGACTGTGGGGGGGTAAACTGGAGAACCCAGAGAAAACCCATGCCCCCAGATTGGGATTCAAACCTAGATCCCCAGCACTGAGTGGTGAATGTGCCAATCACTACACCACCGTGCCAGCCTGTCTTAAAGGTCTTTAAATAAAATTATGAATATTAACTTTTTAAAAATGTTTTTAATTATCTGCCATATTCCTAATTAAGGGCAGTGAGGAGATGTGCCGGTTGGCACGTCCACCACGCTGCAAGAAGGCCTTGCCTTAGAATAGAATACACATTCTTACTGCGTGGCGTCAGCATGTCCTCCCTGTGCCTGCGTGGGTTCACCTCTGGTTTCCGTTCACATACTGAGAACAAAAAAATTAGAGCTGGTGAAGCGTCCACACCGTGTGGAGTCCGGGTGTGAAACCCCGACCTTCAGATTGATAGCTCAACACCCCACCCACTGAGCTACCACACATGAAAATGGGCATAAATGTAAACAACCACCAAACTCACTGCTCCATTGTTCCCTTTTTGGAGAGAATGTGCTTGTTCACATCACTTTGTCAGTGGAATATATCATTTCTGGTTTGCTGACCGCCGCTGGATGTTGGTCAAGTACACAGTGAGCTTAAGCTGGCAGTGAGGTCTGTGATTGTAACAGTGGAACATCATTCTGTTAGTTATTCTGATGGATTATTCAGCCGCTGAACGTCGATTCATGATGGAACGGTGGCACGAAACCAGCACGGCAGAGTTTAAATGCTTGTTATTACCAGCACAGTCTTTGTTTACGTCTGTAATTAACAGCGAAGTAGATGAAATGATTTCTTAATCATTTCAAACCAATCAGCGTCCCGTTAAAAAGCAGCAGCCGGTTAAATCCTCACTTTATAATCGTTTTTTTTTTTCCCTCCAAAAACCCCATATCTGTCTATATAAACAGAATCAGACTTCCAGGAGGGATTAACCGCATGCGGGTTGGACGCGAGCGCACGTTCGCTGGCTCATGCCTGGAAGAGCACAATAAAACGCCGGCCTGTTGAATTAAACGGGTATACAAGTCAACGCGGCTGGAATTGAGACTTATGTAAAGTCGCAATCAATTAAATTCAACCATTAGGGGATAAAATAGAAGGTGGACTATTTATATCGACCATAAAAGGCCGATGGCAAATTCCCCCCCCCCCCCCCTCCTCCGATTAAGCAACATCCCAGTGTTGTAAAGTCAGGAATTCGAGTTTGAGGTAACTGACAAGTAAATGGAATTGTGTGTGTTTGTGTGTTTGCTCATGAGGCGCCAGTGGCCGCGGTACGAAAAAATCCGACTGGGCAAGAAGTGCAAGAAGGGAGGGAGGACGAACGTGAGGAGGAAAGGACGGGGGGGGGGCAGGCATTTGGTGAGGGAGCCAGACTAAACAAGGCATTTGGGAAAACTTTTAACACCTTTCAGACCCATAAAGAGGCCCATTGTCCTGCACTGGATTACATCATTAAACCAGACGAGCGGGCGAAGGCAGCGACTATTATATACCAACCTCCCGCTCGCGTTCCTCTCTTCTGGCAGGGAGAACGTTTGAAAGGAGGCCTAAATATTTCATTCCAGGTGATTATGGAAAACTTTTTTTTCGTTCGATGCCGGACGCCAATACTTTTCACTCCAGAGGGTTGAAATGTCTCGGCTTATCAAAGGAGCCACAGATTTAAACAAGACGAACGACACAAATCATCACTTACAGGAGCAAATAGTCCAAACACACACACACACACACACACACACACACACATGATTTTAGTGCACTCGAACATGATGACATCACACTCACACTGCTGCAAAGCTGCGTGACATCATGTTTCTGAATGGAAGGCTCCATTCTGAACATCATGAACCTGCAGTTTAACAACCCCCATCAACACCACCACCCACCCCACACACAACCACCCACACACAACCACCCACCCACCCACCCACACACAGCCACACACAGTCTGTAAACGGGTTTCACTTGCACTCACTGAGCAGCCTTAGCCGAGACAATGGAACGAGGGGGGTGAGGTGAGGGGCGTTTCAGGTAAAGTGTGTTTAAAAGGCACAAAACCAACACGGTGCTGCAGATGCTAAAGCTGAGGGATAACTCAGAGATTACCGAAAGTCCCACACCGCCAGTCGTGGCGTTCTGACTTCAGCACTTACTCTAACGCCGCAGCTCTGCTTGAATGACACTTAAAGTCGGGCTGACAGCTAGTGGGCTTCCTCAAGGAACAAAGGAGGGATATCCTCTTCTACACACAAACAGCGGCAGAGCCACACACAGCGTGTTCGGAACATTTAAACCCACACAAACAACCGAAAAAAACAAATCACAGTAGCGCCGCCGAACAGCATTGTTCGGGGATTCCAGTGTGGGGTGGGGTGGGGGGGTTGGGTTGGGTTGGGGGTGGGGGGGTTGGGTTGGGGGTGGGGGGGGGGTCACTGCACACGGCGGCCGAACCTCCAGCGAATAATAAGTGCACGTCCACCAAAACCGCAATGAAACTTTAATTACACTTTTGTTCTGAAACAAAAGACTTGTGTATCATTACGATCCGTTTCAACCAGAAATTTAGTTTCTGGAAATAAAACCGGACCTTGCGTGTTCCTTTAAACTTGACTCGGACAGAGTTTTGTTTACACGAACGAAGGCCGTCGTTTCCAGCTTTTGGCTTCAGTCTACTGCATACAGAATGTCGAGCGGGGGGAGGAGGGGGGGGGGGGAGTCTGGGTTCGATTCCCAGGATTGCAGGTCCAGTAGGCGAGTGAAGGTCATTACTGTGTGGAGTCGGCTTGTCCTCCACGTGCCTACATGGTTCTATGGTTTACTCCCACACTTCAATGATGTGTGTGTGAGTGTGTGTGTATGATCCCCTACAGTCGTGTCTGACCCTTGGAGTGTTTCTGTGAGAAGCACCACCCGCTTAATTCAGAACAGCATCAAACACTGATGAGCACTGAGACCTGACCAGCCTTAATGATATGGACCTTCCCTAAACTGTTTCCACAGCGTTGCGCCGATGTAACCTTTTCTTTTTGTTTTATTTCTTTTGGGCTTAGCTGTAAAATTGGTAACCTTGACTCACAGGTTTCCCGTTCAGGTTCATCTCTGTATGGTTCGGCTTGGCCTTGTGACCAGCTGCTCTGTGTTTACACGTCGCAGTAACCCCAGTGGCTCAGGGGGTTGGTTTTTGCCCTCCCGAGAAAAGCCATTAACCCTGAGGATCATATTCTGCTCTTCATGTGAGCTGCTTCAAAATAAAAAAAATAAATAAATAAAACAAAATCCGAATCCGAGCCGAATCGATGCCTCCAAATGCGAGAGGAAATCTAAATCCGAAAATGTACACTCCGTCCCCCGGCATTCTGCACTCACACTGTTGACAAGCACACAAGCCGGCCGTGTAGCTGTAAGTACAAGCAGATGAAATGGCAGGGTAATGAAATCTAAACAGGCCTATTACTCAGAGGAGGCCTTGGACGAGGCTGGAGCTCCCCGTGAAGACTGCGCCGCCGTGAAAGGCT
Organism: Corydoras sp. C115; assembly: GCA_019802505.1. Taxonomy (NCBI): domain Eukaryota; kingdom Metazoa; phylum Chordata; class Actinopteri; order Siluriformes; family Callichthyidae; genus Corydoras; species Corydoras sp. C115. The sequence goes on from JAFMOC010000134.1 coordinate 121,763, forward strand.
GCATTTATGGTGGTTTTGTATTCCACCAGGGATACAGTGCTGCTCTTTAAAAGTGCAGTGGAAAAGGGGATGTGCAGTTTAAAGCGGGAGGAGGGAGAAAAAAAAAAAAAAAAAAAGATTTACACAAGTTAAATCCATGGCTGCTCTATTGATGGTGCCCTTGAAACAGCAGCGTGAGGGCAGCGAGTGGGCTTTATGAGTGACCGAAAACAAAAGAGAGAAGGAACGCTGTTTGAACCCCAACAATGGAGGTTAATCAGTCAATCGGAACAAATCATAAGGCTGTGGGTTGAAGGGAAACTGCTGCTCCGTAACAACGATGAGCAACGACGAGCAACGCAGGGTTCGCTGCCGTACGTCTCCCGTTACGAGCGAACGACTCGGGGAGTTGAAATGTAATCGGGAAACCGTATCCTATTGTATGCCGTACGCTTTACACATATATGCCGTAACGTGAGAGTGGACCGAACAGGCTTGCTTTAAAAGCGGGGTAGTGTTACGACTTGTTCGCGGGGCGGGTGGGTGTCAGAACCTGGGCCCGCTGACGGCGATGTGGCTCGCTGATTTTCATTTTCCCTTTCCACGTGTCCTTCCACTTTAACCGTGCTATCACGCTCCGAATCTCACATGCTTTACATTTTACACCAGAATTGTTTGCGGTGTTCGTCCAAAATTAGTGACACCGAAGGTAAACAACGGAGGGGGGGGATATGCTTATGGTTTTCAGCAAAGAGTCGGCCTTCGCTGATGTGAGCGCTCGCTGTGTTTTTGTCCATTGTGCGGTCAGCGAACTGTAGTGACACGAACAGATCTGCATGTTAGCAGCTTTGATGATTGTCAGTACACGCGTTGAAGGCTTTCCACTGAATTTCCACAGAGGTTTGTTTCATAGTTCACCTTTTCATCCAGAGGCACGCTCATGAAGTCGGACACAACGTCCCCTGACTCACAACCGAGTCCAATCTAAAAAGATCTGTGGTTTGAGACTTAGCCAAATATGTCATTGTGGACTGAAATAAAGCAGGCCTCTTCCCCAAACTGTTTACAAAACATTATAAGCATAAGAACCAAACCTTGAAATAAGACTGAATCAAAATACCAGGATTCCAAGATAAAGAGTTGCATCCCAAAACTTTTGGTGCTGTTTTAGTAAAGTTTAATAATCCAGATCATATTCCGAAACGGGCGTGTATAAAACAATGGACGCTGTAATGAATCCAAATAGGGGCGGGGAGGGGGGGGGGTAACTCTGTCATTTGCTTTAAAATGCTGAGTATGCATTGTGGATCACAGTTGGGGTCTGGTAGCCAATCAGAGTGCTCTGAAGCTCTAATACTGCAATAAGGACACGCCTCGATTGTAAGTTTTCGGGAGGCGCGCCAGAGGAAAGTCGCTTCTTTCATCTAAACCACAAACATAACGCCGAAAACGAAGGAGCGCCGTGGGACTCGGTGGAGCACTTTAAAATGAAAACGCGGCGGCCGCTGCCAAGAAGCAGCTCGTCGGCCTTGGGTGGACCTTTCAGCGTGATTCGAAGCGGCGACCCGAACGAAACGTTTCTTTAACGTTCTCCAATCTTCATCTGTACAGCCTGTACGTGAAGGGGGACGTGCGTGGGCCCGTCGGCGTGCACGCGTGTATACTTCTGACCGAGCCTCTCATCCTGTCCCATAGTAAACAGTCGCTTTCCCATGAGCGCCCTCGTGTTCCTGTTGTTGGCCAGCTCCGAGCACACTGGGAAACATCCCGCTCCCTATTGTCCTGGGGGTCGGGGGGTCACAGGATGCCCCTAAAGCACTCAATAAGTGAGGTGAGAGGTGGGATGCGAGTCACGATAAAGAGCCCTGTCCGACCCCCCGATGAAGAGAGAGAAGGAAAAAAAAACACATTAAAATGTATTCTTTCTCTCTCGCTCATGTCCTTTCTCTCTTTTCACTCTTTATCAGATGCTGCTCTTTCAAGAGCCTGACCGAGTTGGGGGTCGCTGAGAGAGAAAAAAAGGAGGGTCCCTCTCTCTCGCACTCATACAATGGACCGACTCAGCAATTCACCATCAACTTCCTGCCTGGAGTTGGACTCACACACACACACACACACACACACCCCACACACACACACACACACACACACACACACACTCCTCCTGCTGCTTGGACGTCTTTATTATGAGCTGTGCGCCGCTGAAAGACGGGGATGTCGGCTTTCCCACAGGCGGATGCGAGAGGTCTGACCGGCGCGTTAAGAATACGCGAGAGCGGCGGGATGGAGGGATGGAGGTCCAGGTGGGATTTCGGGATTCAATCCCGGAAAAGTTTTGTGAATTTTTATGTTAATTATTAACGAAGATTAAGGTCGATCTGAGGTTTTATTAGCAGCAATCAACCATCGCTGAGTCCGAGCAACTTAGGTTTTCTAAGCAGCTCATCCTGATAAGGATGCTGGAGCCTATCCCAGTCCCAGTGAGGAGAAACACTCTCACTCACATGTAGTATCAATCATGTCACAGGGCAGATTAGTGATTTTAATTCATCAGGTAAGAAACTGAGAATCCAATCAGAAACCCACTGCAAAGGAGAACCTGCCAAATCAAATCAAATTAACATTGATAATATTATATGCAGGAACACTTGACTCTCAGAGTGGCAGCTCCAGAGCGATTAAAGCCGAACTCTTTTGTTTGTTAATCTCTCATTTAGCGAAAGCATTTATCAACGCCAAGCTTCCTAACAAATCAATTATCGAGTTATTTCACGCCTTTAAGATGTTAATCAGAATGAAGAGCGCAGGCCGTTACACCGGAGGACCAATCACGGAGGGCCCCGTTTCCTCCCTGAGTGACCTGAAGTGGCAGAGGGGGAGAAAAAAAAAAGAAGAAAAAAAAAACGTATTGTGAAGCAAATGAGTCGGATTCTTTCCTCTCTGCTGCGAGCGCGAGGAATCCCGCATGGGGTCCCGCGCTGGAGCCCCTCACACGCCTCCACCACGCCGCCGGGTATCGATTGCAAGGACTGTCCTCTGCTTAGTCTGGTTTGAAATGACCAAGTCAGGTGGACACCGTACGGCAAAAAGATAGCAGACCATCGCAGGGCAGACACAGGACACATGGACACATCCGGGGCATTTGATTTAATATTTATTCTTTAGTCCACCTGCATGTGTGGAAGGAAACCAGAGATCCCCAAAGGATCCTCATATAGATATGGGGAGAACATGCAAACACCATACAGACAGGACCGTGACAATTCAGCCTTAGTCCCCTGCTGCTGTGAGCTGAGCGCACCTGTCACTGTTCCACCCAATCACAGCTCCATCCTTATGGAATGGGATTTCAGGACGTGTCATAATAACCCTCACACCTCCACCTGGGGCAATTAAAAGTGTAAGCCCCACAGGAAGCAGAATTTAATTTATTCATCCATTATATTACGCTTTATCCTCTATTAGGGTCGCGGGGGGGGTTCCCCATGCCCATCCAGGGGAGAGCGTGTCGGGCGCTGGGCAGATAGACCCAGGACAGGGCGCCAATCTATCGCTGGACACTCACTCACTCACTCACACATACACACTCTATATGGGGCAATTTGGAGAACTCAATTGACCTTGATCCATGTTTTTGGACTGTGGGAGGAAAACGGAGAACCCGGAGGAAACCCACGTGGACGCGGGGAGAACATGGAAACTCCACCCCGATGGGGATACGAACCGGGAATCCCTAGCGCTGAGAGGAGAACGTGCTAAACCACTAAGCCACCGTTAATTTAATCCAGATTAAATCTGCAAGTCATATTAATTCCAGAGAACTGATTTCAACTTCTTAAATGTGCAGCTTTCACTTGAATGAGAGCAAAAAACAAACGTTCCGTCTCCTCCTCCACATGGCCGGATTCCGCAGAACTGAAGACGAGCATCGCTGGAGCACCGCGTTTAGTTTTTTTTTTTTTTTTTTTTTTTTTTTTCCGAAGCAGAACCAGGTTGTGGAAAAGCCGCCGCCTGGCCGCTGCATGCACATCCTACTTCTAGACCGTGTCTCTGGACACCAGAACTCATCTGTCTTGTTTACGACGGGACGGCTGCGCGATATTCCAGATGGTGCCGTACTTTCTCTCCCGGAGAGGGAACCGGGCCGTCCCGCCGGGTCCACCCCGGCCCGTCTGGCCCCGCCGCACATCTGGACGAGCCGCGGCCGAGCGGTCCTTCCGGCGGCGAGGCGAGTCGCGCGGGGAAGGGTCAAAGGACACGGCGCTTCAGGCCTCCTTCGCCGGAGCGCCGATAACACTTGTGAAACAGCTCGCCGCAATATTATTTGGAGATGAAATGCGACGGCTGTCTGTCGGCTCCCACGTGTGGCCGCTCCGGTTTCACAAGCCTGACTGAAATGGAGGCATGCGGAGAACAATGAACAGAGCTTGAGTTTCAGCTGCACAATCTCACCGGCGGCTTAACCTTCACCCTATCTCGCCCTGCATGCTTTTAGATTGTAATCGCGCTAGGTGTGTGTGTGTGTGTGTGTGTGTGTGTGTGTGTGTGTGCGCGCGCTGTGTGTTTGTGTAAGGACAGCTGGAAATGGTTTGCAGAGCAGCACAGGGTTTGCTTTCAAAATGGGATCTGGACTTTTGTGAGTATTAGTTTTAGGAACTGCTGCTGGCGCTGATGGATATTGCATAAGTCACAAAGACGGCACTGTGCTGCGTTCTGCAGACGCCGTTCCGTTGCCCCGTCTGAGGACGACTTCAAAAATCGCCCGTCCGTCCCGTACGGGCTGTGGTTTCGGCGTGACGCGGTGACCACGGCCGCACACGTGTTCTCTTCGCTGTTCTTCACAGGAGGCGTGGAGAACCTGCTGCTGGATGGAAAACCCATACCACTTCCACTCTCCTCCCTGGGTCTGAGCGTGAGCCGTTCCCGAGACGAGCCGAACGCACATAAATCAAAACGAGAACAAAAAAAAAACAAAAAAAAAGAAAAAGCACGGGATTAGAATTCCACGTCTTCGGGAGTCCAGCTGCAGTCGCCTGTTTGCTTTACACAGCTGCTGGCGCTCGGCCGGGAGGCTGACGGAACCTCGGGGCGAGAGAGGGGAGAGGATGGACCGGGATAGGACTGCGAGAGAGAAGTGGGTCAGCGTTGGCTGGACGGGCCTCGCTCCGCTGGACGGGCTCGGGGTTCTACTCGGGTGGATCGGGTCGAGGGTTAAACGAGCTGCTTGGTTCCTGCGTTCTCACGCTGCAGCCTCAGGCCTCGTCGTCGCTCGCATGTTTCCGCGTGTGAAAATGATCTCCGTCTAGATGATCGTTTTACAAAATGCCCGAAGAACGCGGATCACGTGAAGGACGACGCCCGGCGGGCGTGTGAGTGCCAATCGAACAGGAAGCAGACAGCGATGCCACAGCGGGTCGTCGGGTCGTTAAACCCCAAAAACAAGGAACGAATGAGAGGGGGGCATGTTGAAACACTCGTTATTTACCTTATTTAGACAGGTGTGACCTGACAGCGCCGCGAGATGCTGACGCAGGAACTAAAGAGGTCCGGATCGGAATTCGGGAGAACCCTTATTCCAAAACAGGAGCCTTATTTCAAGCAAATGTTCTGGTTCTCAGCTCACAGTTTGGGAACCTGTTCTGTTCTGCTTCATGACTGTGACACAACGCAGGCTCCATAAAAACAGAGCCCTGACCTCAACCCCACCCAACACCTGTGGGATGAACTGGAACTGAGATTGTGAGCTGGATTAGTCCTGTGATGTCCAACATGAGTGTCTGACCTCACAAATGCTCTTTTGGATAACAGGGCAGTAAATCAATAAATAAAACAACATATGTGTGAGGGCGCTGACTTAGGGGTCAGCCTGTTCTCCTCTCAGTGCTGGGGATCCAGGTTTGAATCCCAATCGGGGTGGAGTTTGCATGTTCTTCCTCCAAGTTTCCTCCCGCAGTCCAAAAACATGGATTTAGTGTGAATCGAATGCTCTAAATTGCCCCTACAGTGTGTCTGTATGTGTGCAACAATAGATTGGTGTATCTGCCCAGCACCCGAAACGTTCTCCCCTGGGTGGGCATAGGGAACCCCCCCCCCCCACCACAACCCTACTAAAGGATTAAGTGAATGAATAAATAAATAAATGAATAAATATGTGGCATAGTGGCTTAGTGGTTTAGCACGTTCTCCTCTCTGGAGATCTGCTGTGGATCCCAATCTGGGTGGAGTTTCCATGTCCTCCCCGTGTCCGCGTGGGTTTCCTCCGGGTTCTCCGGTTTCCTCCCATAGTCCGAAAACATGGATCAAGTCAATTGAATTCTCCAAATTGCCCCATATAGAGTGTGTCTGTGAGTGAGTGTGTGCCAAGTGATAGATTGGCGCCCTGTCCTGGGTGTATCTGCCCAGCGCCCGAAACGTTCTCCCCTGGATGGACATAGGGAACCCCCCCCCCCCGCATGACCCTAATAGAGGATAAAGCGGGAGATAATGGATGAATAAATGTGTGTAAAGTCTTTCCAGATGAGTGGAATCTTCTGAAAAGTGAAAGCAGTTGACAGAGGAATGTGTCCCGATACTTTTGCTCGCTCGGTGAATTCCCGCTGCGGAGTTGTGAGTGCAGCATTCTGAAGCGGCGCGGCATGAAGCGGCCCGTCGACCTGCCGAGCGGAGCGTCGTATCTCTCTTTTTTGACTCGGCAGGTTTCACGTCGCGTTGAAAATGCGCACCAGGCGGATCGAATGCGCGGGTTCGGTTTGGTGGAGCCCTGCGGAGCCTCATTGTTCGGTAGTGTCATGGTAGAATGTGGGACAACCGGAACGGCATGTTCCTCTTCTGCATCACTCACTGCCATCGGTCACTGTGTGTGTGTGTGTGTGTGTGTGTGTGTGTGTGTGTGTGTGACTAAGCGTTACCGGTAGTGCTCGCGCCGTCCAGGCAGGCATGCACAGGTGAGCGAGTCTGAATGAGCCCGAGCGCTTTGTGTGCGTTCGCGTTCCGTCAAACGGGTTTGATCTGAAATCAACCCGTCCCCGTGTTTCGGCGAATCCGAGGCGAAAGACAAAAAGACAAAAGGACGATGCACCTTAAGCATGACCTCGCCGGCATTGCGCCTGGCTGGATTTCGTCACATAAAGACTCGGCAGCACCGGGACATTTCGTTTCCTCGCCCTCTAAACCAACAGATAAACACAGCCGGCACGCTCCATCAATCCCGGCTGAACCGAACGCACCGGGTCGAGCTCGTTCCGACTGTGAGATCAGACGAGGGCGGCGGAAACGGTCAGGCCGTCGCACGTGATGGATGGAGGGCCCCGGGTGCTCGAGCGGGACCCCCGCCATGAGCTGCGGGGAAACGCTCGCTGTGGTTAAAGGTTCTGACGATGTAAACGAAGCTGACTCTTCAAATGCAAAAAGATGTCTGCTTGATCGCGCCTTGCACTTTCTCATGAACTTTGTACGAGGCCATCAACTCGTATTAAACCCGGCGATGCACTCTTGACACAAAGCGCCTCATTCTTTCATGTAAAACAACCGACCGATATCATCAGCACACGGCCTGCGGAGGACCTCGTTCTCCCGCTGAGGTCTAGCGACGGGAAAAGAGAAACGAGCTCTGGGGAAGAGTTCGTCTCCGCCGCCCCCACCCCCTCCCCCTCCCGCCCCCCGCACCCCGTCAGCTGAGCAGCCGCGGGGCCGAGAGCTCCCTTGGTTCGGCCCCGTTGCCTGAAAAAGGTCGTGCCGCGATTTTATAGGCCTGCCGCCGAACACGTCGGCGCATAAAACTGATGTTTTCCAGACGCGGCTTCTCCGGGAGGCTCCGTCTGCGGGGCTGGAGTTGGCCCGAGCAAAGAGGGAGAGGCGTCCGAGACGAGTAAACCTGAGATTTAAACATGTCCTGCCTCTCCTAAATTCACACTGACAGCGAGCGAGAGCACGGCGGGGAGGGAGGGGCGGTATGGGAACAGCCCGAAGGGGGTCTGCCCGCCTAGCTTTTCTCAAGGCCAGGAAAGGGAGGAAATACACTAGCTCCATCTCTCTGACCTCGGCGACCTCCGAACCGTCCCCCCGGGCCCTTCACTGTGCGATGTATAAAGCAGACAGCCCAGCGCATCCTGGAACGGCGAAAGAGAGGGAAGAGGCGCTTGGCTCGAAAAGACGGCTGGGATGAGGCTAAGCCCGGGCTAAAAGAGCTCGTCCGCCGGCCGATCCGAGGACCACACAGACTGGAGCCGGGATTTCAGAGCCATTTAGAGATGAAGGGAAGCTTTTCACACTCTCGTGGTGTTGGGCCGAAAGGGCAGGTGTTGGGCTTTTTTCGGTCGGCAGATCCCGACCTGCTACCTGCACTTCATTAGTGAGATGAGATCCCGTGGTTCAGCAGAGATAAACTTGCGAGCCATTTTGTAAATTGTCTTGTGAGTTGAGATTATTTCGTAGATTAGACGTTGGGCTGTGTGTGTGTGTGTGTGTGTGTGTGTGTGTGTGTGTGTGATTGGTCTCTCGGCGTCAGGTTCACACACCTGCGGTACGGGGGGATATCATTCGTGGGCTCGGACCCCATTTTTCTTTTTTATTACCTAATATGAATGGTTTCTGGCTCCCTCTCTGCTCTTGGTCTCTTATTTTTTTTCCACATCTGCAGCGAGTCGTTTAGCAGATGCTTTTATGCGAAGTGACTTACAACCGAGAGAACAAGACGAGTCAGGACGTTCAAGAGGAACCAGATGAGCTGCAGCGTCATTGATCCTGATCGATCTGCTTTTAATACCTGGCCAGATGTTCCAGACGTTCTCCAGATCAATCAATCCAAAAAGAGATGGAACACCTCGGAGGAGCAAAAGGAAACATGGATTTATAATTGTTTAGTTAAGAATGGTTTCATAAAAGAAACGGAAATTATTTGAAGGTGAGAGAGGAATAGAGGACACACACACACACACACACACACACACACACACACACACACACACTTCCCTGTATAAATGCAACAAGTCGAACGGCATGCTGATCCTTGAAGCAGATGGGCTACAACAGCCAATGCTTTACTTCTAATCAGCCAAATATTTTAATTAATCCAGATCTCATAAACACATTCAGGTCACCGAGCTCCACAACGATCTCCTTGTCTCTGGGTCCTTGAAGCAGATGGGCTACAGCGGCCGATGCTCCACTGACAAAAAAACTGTCAAAAAAAAAAAAAAAAATACAAATCAAGAAAAAATGTACACAAATTAATTAAAGTTATCCGTCAAAAGTGAGTCAATTTTTCTTGTTATGATTTTTTTTTTTAAATAAAAAAATGTTTCTAAAAACGAGATAATTTATCTGACTTAGAAATTAGAAGTCAAACCTTTTTAAGATTTATTTAGACTTCAGATTTCACTTTGTGTCTACTTGATCCAAGTTTTTGCTAAAGTCCCCGTGAGACTCCATCACTCAGCTCCCCACGACCTCCATTTAAATATCGTACAGTCTGTACCTCGTGGAATAAGCTCATTAAAAACCTGATTAATTAATTCACTGTGTAAAGATTAAACACATGGGCGGACGGTGATGCGACGGCGTGACGGTCTGTTTGTTTACACGACTTCATGCTTCAATAAGAACCAACAGTCGGTTTGAGTCGCCGCACATCAGCACGTTCTACAACAAAACAAACTTTAACCTGAATGTTTCAAGATTTTCTGCTTCCAACTTTATATTTCAGCTCAGCTGCTGGAGTTCTGCTGACCTGCCATTATTAGGTTTATATATATATATATATATATATATATATATATATATATATATATATATATATTCATTCATTATCTTCCGCTTTGTCCTAAATTCTTTCTTTCTTTCAAATTTTTTTGTAAATTGTAAATTATAGTGTTCTCTTTTAAATCTCTTTATCTGTGTAAATTTAAGTATGTGACACCGAAAAGTATGGCACCTTAATTTCGTTATACCTGCTATAATGACAATATGCAGGCTGTTAACTTAAGCCCTTAAGCCCTAACTGGCAACAAGAACAACATAAGCAAAAAAAAAAAAAGTGTTTTTTTTAAATTTCCTCTCTGGTTGAGGTTGTGCCGGTCTGCATATAACTCCCGAGCTAAAAGTCCCAGCCCGGGCCTCGGCTTATGAAGGTGACTTGTAAATATCGTCCGTGGGAGTGTGATCGAGCGGGGTCGGGAATTTCAGAACAAAGTGTTAGAACTGGCACCGAATTGTTTTAGAAAATACGAGAACGGAAAAGTCAGGATCCCGTCAGGAAGGCAGGAGCTGCAGCCAGTTCCAGCGGTGACACAGAGCGCAAGATCCGAGTGGATTCGGGAGTCCGAACCCAGGGTTTCAGAGAGCGTATGACGCATCACCCCGGATTAGCTGCTCCGCTCGACTCGAATGAAAAGATGACAAGCAGCTAACGCTGGCCGGTGGTTTCAGGCCGGAGTAAATAGAGAGCACTGTGTTGTAACTACTGTTGCTGCATGAGTTACAAAAAAAATAGGCCTGCAGTGTTTAAACGCTCAACATCAATCTGATTATACAGATTATACAGGTTTGGTCTAAATGTGCTAAAGAGCTAAAGATGTATTTTCAGCTTTATCTTTAACAGAGAACGTTCAGTTCTGCTTCCAACTTTATATTTCAGCTGGAGTTCTGCTGACCTGCCATTATAAGGTTTATATATATATATTCATTCATTATCTCCCGCTTTATCCTCTATTAGGGTCGCGCTGGGGTTCCCCATGCCCATCCAGGGCAGAACATCTCGGGCACTGGACAGATACACCCAGGACAGGGCGCCAATCCATCGCTGGGCACACACTCACTCACACAGACACACTCTATATGGGGCAATTTTGAGAATTCAATTGACTTGATCCATGTTTTTGGACTGTGGGAGGAAACCGGAGAACCCGGAGGAAACCCACGCAGACACGGGGAGAACATGGAAACTCCACCCAGATGGGGATTCGAACCGGGAATCCCTAGCGCTGAGAGGAGAACGTGCTAAACCACTAAGCCACCGTGCCGCCCGGTTTATATATACTGTATATATATATATATATATTCATTCATTATCTTCCACTTTATCCTCTATTAGGGTCGCGGTGGGGTTCCCCATGCCCATCCAGGGGAGAATGTTTCGGGCGCTGGGCAGATAGACCCAGGACAGGGCACCAATCCATCGCTGGGCACACACTCACTCACACAGACACACTCTATATGGGGCAATTTGGAGAACTCAATTGACTTAATCCATGTTTTTGGACTGTGGGAGGAAACCGGAGAACCCGGAGGAAACCCACGCAGACACGGGGAGAACATGGAAACTCCACCCAGATGGGGATTCGAACCGGGAATCCCTAGCGCTGAGAGGCGAACGTGCTAAAGCACTAAGCCACCGCCTGATTGAAGTTTTTTAAAATATATTTTTTAAATGTGCTGCTATTGGTGAAGAAGAAATTTCACCTTTAATGTGATATAAAATCCAGTGATTTTAGTCTGTTTTAAATGTAAAGGAGCGTCTGATTTCTGCCCTCAGTTTGTAATGTCCCTGTAATTCCCTCAGAGGTTCTGGGTAAATTCGTAAACGCTCCCCGTGCTCCATCTAATACTCCATTAATAAGGTGGAACCACAGGGGCCTGATCACAAATTACCTAAGACTCAGGTTTTCAGTTTGGCATGTTTTGCAGGATCCACATCTGCTTTACGTCAATCCCTCGCGCTGGCTCACACGACGTGTACGGGCACGCAATCAAAGTAAAATAATTAAAGCCATATTACAGCCATTGTTCTAGACAAATTCCATCATATTCTTCAGGCGTTATTACAAGCACCACCTGTTTTCCTTTTCTAATAACACCTTTACAAACTCAGAAGGCTGTCCTGGGTGGGGGACCGTCTTGGGCCGGTGCATTTTTTTTGGATAATGCCATCCCACACCCTTCGTTCTCGAAGCACAACTTTCTGCACTTATTGACTCGCATGGGTGTGCGTGGAGTTTTGAGGCCTGACGAGCGTGCCATATTAGGTGACGGCTTTTGCAGCCCGGAGGGTGTAACAGGAACTGCGATCTGAGCAAGAGAGAAGGAAACAAAAGGAACTGTGTTTCAATCCTCACATTTTGGGCCTCGCCCGTGCCCGCCACATGAGCTAGCACTGATTTAATGGCACATATATGCGAGCAGTGTTTTTGTAAAGGACCCGGAGCTGACCGGTCCGCGGGACCGAAACAAGCGGCCGGCTTTTTTCAAAGCGAATCCGGCGTGCATCACGTATTCAGGCCTCTCTGATTGACCCTTCAGCTCGTGTTCCTTAAAACCCAAGGCCCACTTTTAAGAGCTTCGGTCTTGTTTTTAGCAACATCAAAAGAGAGCGAATGCACTCCAACACATCCTTTGTACTTGCAAAATGGGTGATGAAAGACTCTCTGGGATGCTTCAAAAAGCTGTTTCTCTTCCCTCCACCAGCAGCGTGATGCTGTATTTTGTTTTATGTGGTTAATTCACATATTCCTTGACCCAAATCTGTTGGTTGCCATGTGAACCCCCGCTTGAAAGACGCAGCACAGACTGGCACGAGTCTGCCGCGCAGCGCAAAACTGTTTAAACACGAAGATCACAAACTTTAAAACGTGTAATTATAATTATTTCCTAACCTATTATTCAGTAAGAGAAGAACAGGAGCTCTGACGCGGTGATGGAGGGGGCGGAGTTATTTACAATAATGAGCAGATCGCAGTAGATCGTCTTCTTTCCCCTGAAGCCGGGGTGGGTGGAGGTGGAGGGCCCGAGGGCCACACAAAGTCCCCTGCTGAATCATATACATATGGTTTAATTGGCTGCATGTAGTCTCAGTTATTTCTCAATAAAAGCTCATCTAAATATAAATCAATCAGCCGAAAGAGACACAACTAACTCCGGCGGCTTTCCGGAAGCAGGTGGAGGACAATTTGGAATTGTATGCAAGAGTTGGGGGGGGGGGGGGGGGGGGCTTTTCATGGAAATCAAGGTTCATGAAGACATGGTTTGGAGGAACCTGACTGGAACCGAGCCCATAGAACCCGTCTGAGAGCAACGAGAGCCGAACCAACATCGCTCCATCTCGTCATTTAGGCTTCTGTACGGCTGTGATGCGTCCCGGCACTTTTTGTCAAAACCCAGAGGTGGGTTTAATAAAAAAAAAAACACAAAAACATGGAGTCATCAGTCGCTGATGTTCTGAAGCAGAAGTGCCGGGATAAGAAGCACCTCATTAGGGATGAATCCAATGCCTTTGATGAAGAGACCTAGATCAGCTCATCCTGGCAGCACATGAAAGGACGACCTTGGATTCTCCAATGCAGGGATGCATTGGGATCTACAAACACACACACACACACACACACACACATACACAAATACACAAGAATGGGAAACACACACACACACACGCTACAGAATGCTAAAAAACAGCCACTTCAAAGCAGGGCAGGTGCAAAGACAGACTTCTGTGAATATATTTGCCATCCACTGACCCTCAGACCGACTGGAAACGGGGAACAGCAAGGTGACATCAGAGATAAAAGAGGAGATGATATGAAACGGACCGGATCTGAAGGAAACCTAAAAGTCTGCTTTAGCTCTTCTGAAGTTTGGAGTCTAATGTCCACATACATAAATATTCTCAGACAGTCAGAGGCTTTAAGCTTCTTTTACCGACCAGTCACGCTTTTCATGACTTTTTTTGAAGACCTCGGTAATGATCACACTGTCCACAGACTCACTGCAGAAATCCCACATACTTTTATTTCAGATAAAGACTTATAATGACACGGTGACGAACTAAAGGCTCGTTTAGACGACATTCAGGTTAAGATGAGATAAGATACGATAGACCTTTATTTGTCCCACAATACATTACATTCACACTCTCACTACATTAGAAAAAGGTGAAAAAGATATTTAGCAATTAAAAACTAAATAGAAATCTATATATACACAAGATAAATTCTAATTCTCAGCTATGTACAAGACATATCACAGAGGGACAAAATGAATGCACCATCAATTATACATTTATGTTCAGGTAGGTGGTGGCTTAGTGGTTTAGCATGTTCTCCTCTCAGCGCTAGGGATTCCAGGTACGAATCCCCATCTGGGTGGAGTTTCCATGTTCTCTGCATGGGTTTCCTCCGGGTTCTCCGGTTTCCTCCCAAAGTCCAAAAACATTAATCAAGTCAATTGAGTTCTCCAAATTGCCCCATATACTGTAGAGTGTGTATGTGTGCATGTCTGTGTGAGTGACTGTGTGCCCAGCGATAGATTGGCGCCCTGTCCTGGGTCTATCTGCCCAGCGCCCGAAACGTTCTCCCCTGGATGGGCATGGGGAACCCCCCCACAACCCTAATAGAGGATAAAGCGGAAGAATGAATATATATATATATATATATATATATATATATATATATATATATATATATATATATATATATATATAGTAGATCAAATAATAATATATAATAGATTTTCAGGAATAGAACAGAGTCGGTGTTGAACGCAGCACGCTCAGACGGCATATTTGTGCCAAATATAGAATTGAACGAAGAACAAAGCAACAGATTCCAATGAATCAAACATTTATAGCGGCACCCAGGTTGCTTGTGTAAATATCAGGGGTGGGAAGTTTCATCTAGGCCTCGAGCTCCACCCCCAGATTAAAGTCTAATGACTGCATCTGACTGGAAATGAAACTAGGTCTGGGTGTCGCCCTTCATAAAGTTGATATCGCCCAGAATCCCGGCTGACCCGCTGACCGAGCCGCGTCTGTCCTCGCCCCAGGTGAACTCCTGCCGTTTGTGGAGCGGCGACGAGGTTGGAGCCGTGGCACGCGGGTGTCATTTCACACATGCCCCAGCGTTTAGCTTCCACCTGCGTGTGCTTGGCAATGACGCAGAACCGGAGCGAGCGCATACGAAGACATGAGCTGCACCCGGAGCCGGGCGCTGGAACGCTGGCTGAGCGCTGGTCATGATACCTGCAGCGAACGGATACTGAACAGTCATGCAAATAGGCATGCAAGTGTGAGGTGTGTGTGTTATTTACACAGTGGCTCAGTCCCTGGAACATGCAGGGCTCTATTTGTATTTTCCAACATGCTGAGATACAGTTATCCCAAAATCTTTAACTCTGAACACACAAACTCAAAACCTTCTCACTTGTTGAAGGCTCAAACCAAAGCCTTTAGGTTGTAGGTTCAAACCAAAGCTGCTCATAGAGCAAAGCGCTTGACCCCCATTGATCCAGGGGTTCTGTATCATGACCCCACACTCCTGACGTATCGTTGCGAGTCGCATTAAATTAGAAAAAAATTGCTTCAGTCTACAGACAACCACAACGACACCACGATACAATCGATCATGTCTCTAAACTGCAGAGGAGGACAAAACCCCCGGAATAAAACATGCAGACTCCGCCTCGAACCCCAGACTCTTAAACACATGCAGGGTCTAAAAATGCCGGCCGAAAAAATGCAAAACATTCTGTCGTCCTAATAGAAAGTAATCAAACCACCCAGGCATTGATTATTTTTCTAACGAGGGTCTTGGGAGTTCCCTCCTCGACCTGCAGACCCTTTTATTAAAAGCTAATGTTCGCTCGGTGTCTGGCTCTTCAGAAACAAAAGAAGGAGAAGCAGCGGGAGACATTCGAGAAGCAGGGAGATAAGGACGGGATAAGGATCTGTGCCGGTGACCGGAAAGTTCAGGACTGAAGACTGCCACAGATCCGCTGTCGGGCCCCGAAGCAAGACCCTTAACCCTCGACTGCCCAGAAAGGCACTTGGAAGTGATGCAACCTCACCTCTTTAAACCATAAACTCCAGATCTGAGGTCACGCAGCGCACGCAGCGCACGCAGCACCGCGACGTACGTCAGCGTCCTCCCGACTCCGGTGACATTCGTAATGCATTTCCGAATTGACTGCGCACTGATTACGGTTCTGTCCAGGGCCCCCGGGTGGCAGAGCAGCTCCAAACAGGGATGTTCCCTCCACTGTGCTTTGCACCTAATTAAAAAAAAAAAAGGTCGCACTTATTTTTTTTTTTCTTTATTTGCCTTTTTGACTTTTCACTCACAGCTATTTAAAAAAAAAAAAAAAAAAAAAGAGCCAATGCACACGGATCCCGGAGCCGTGCACCCACACCCAGCTGCCAGAGTGTATTTGTGCCGTCCCACGTGCACGCGCGAATGCAGCGAGGAAACACACCTACAGATTGAAGGCGCTCGCAATTTCAGCGCATGCATTCTGTCACACACACATAAGAATGCGGTGCCCTAATGAGGCCCTGAGAGACCCGGCTGGCCTGCCAGTCATCCGCCGCACCAGGCTGACATGTGCCTGACAACAGCAATGAGCTATTTACTGCTGTCTCACTCCTACACACACACACACACACACACACACACACACACACACCAAGAGGAATTGTGGATGTGTTCCAGAAACACAGGTAGTTACTGCCGTACCTCATTTCACAGACCTAAAAATAATGACGTGTGTGTGTGTGTGTGTGTGTGTGTGTGTGTGTGTGTGTGTGTGTGTGTGTGTGTGTGGACGGTCCTTCTGTATACGGATCGACCAAACGTATGTGAATGTTTCCTCCTAATGAGTGACTTTAGGAAAAGTTTGCAGGATATAATGTCATTTTAAATAGGTTTTTTTTTTAAATGCTGTGTACTTTTGTTCTGTGTGTTCTCGTGTTTGCATGTTCTCTGTGTTCGTGGGGGGGGGTTTCCCATTTCCATCCATCCATCCATTATCTTCTGCTTTATCCTCTTATAGGGTCGCGGGGGGGGGGGGGGGGTTCCCCATGTCCATCCAGGGGAGAACGTTTTAGGCGCTGGGCAGATACACCCAGGACAGGACAGGACACTCTATATGGGGCAATTTTTGGAGAATTCAGTTGACTTGATCCATGTTTTCGGACTGTGGGAGGAAACCGGAGAACCCGGAGGAAACCCACGCGGACACGTGGAAGAATGTGGAAACTCCACCCAGATTGGGATTCGAACCGGGAATCCCCAGTGCTGAGAGGAGAACATGCTAAACCACTAAGCCACCGCGCCGGTTTCCCATTTCTAAGCTATTTATTTAAAGGTTGCAGTAACCTCTGAATGTCTGAATGTCTGTCCTGCGACGGACTCAAAAGCACCATGCAGCTGTATGGACCCCCCCCCCCCGCCTCCACCTTGTAACCCTAATTAGATGCGCGACATCGAAGGGTGGTGTATTTTGTCGAATCCGCCGTCACAGCCGGTGTTTCCATCCAGCGTGAGTGCGCCTGTACAACTTTAAGAATTGCTTTGACAGGTCCGGCGTGGAGGAGCTCCAGCAGTCTGTAATTAACCAAACACCCTTGGGATGAATTGGAACACCGATTTGGAAGAAGCCGAGCATTTCCTTCCAGAAATGATTGCTTAACCCTGCAGATGATTTACGACAACACATGCGCTTAGAACGGCTGCTGTCCAAATACTAATACAAAGTAGCATGAGGGTTCGGTTCCTTTTCGCAAGTTTGCATGTTCTCTCCATGTCTGCATGGGTTTCCTTTCTGAGCTGAAGACCACATGGCGATATCAAACGATCCCGAGGTGTGAATGCGTTCATCTGTCTGTCCTACGATGTACTGGCCTTCACCCCATGAGAACTGGGATAGGCCCCAATCTTTCATTAATATGTTTCCTAGGTATTTTTTTCTAGTCTGATCGTCATCAGTCCCATTGCTGTCCCCTGAGGACTGCATTTCATTAACACAGCTGCACACAGCCGTAGAGAAGAAGCAGGACTTCAGCTGTTAATGCCCCCCCCCCCCCCGCCCTCAGCGCCAGCGCCTGGAACAGCCAGTAGAGATCGCTGTTGCAGTTGCAGGGTGAGCGCTTTAATGTCACTGCAGTGCTGAGAATCATCCACCACCCAAATAATACTCAGAGATAATAATAATCAGAGAACAGAGAAGGAGGACTAACTCATCAGATGGACTACAGAATGGAACCGTAGAACTACAAAGTCCAAAATCAGTGGAGCTGATGGAACGGACAGTGAAGTTAAAAACATGAACCTGATGAAGTGACCGTGTGAGTGTGGCTTCTCTTCTGCTCGGTCTCGAAAAAAGCGTCAGCGCGGTGACTGCTGCCAGACCCACCAGGTGCCGCGGCATGGGAAAGGCATTTGTCAGCAAGGCGTGTCTCGGAGAACATGAGGTTCGCGTTATTATTTTAAAAATAATGAATCCACGGCTCTTTTTTTAGAGTTTCACAGCAAACAGACAGCGGATTCGGGGGCAAACGGATCACCATCAGATTAAACGCAGGTGGAAATCTCACAGGACAGCAGAACACTGTCGCAAGAACCTAAAAACAAACTGCAAACAGGGACCCGACGTGGAACAGATAAGAACCGCCGAATAATTAACCAAGAGACAGAAAGGGGGTGGAGATAAAGATGGAAATCAAACAAAAGCACGTGTCAGTATGTGTGTATGTGTGTGTGTATGTGTGTGTGTGTGTGTGTGTGTGTGTGTGTGTGTATTCTGTTTGTTTAGTTTTTTTTTTCTAAATAGCATTATGAGGGGGATTTTTGGGGTCCCACATATGCATCCCTCTGACCACATGGGTGAAAAGCATTGCAGCACTGGACCCTCGGGTTCCGTCTCATCTGGGCTGAACGTCCTAAACAGAACATAACTGCACAGACAGAGAACCTCCGGTTCTTCTCGAGGTTTTGTGTGTGTGTGTGTGTGTTTGTGTGTGTGTGTGTGGTGTGTGTTATGTGGTTCGATAATTGCGATCCATTTAATTTTTCTCCGTGTTGCTTCGGGGCACGGTGGCTTAGTGGTTTAGCACGTTCTCCTCTCAGCACTAGGGATTCCAGGTTCGAATCCCAATCCAGGTGGAGTTTCCATGCTCTCCCCGTGTCCGTGTGGGCTTCCTCCGGGTTCTCCGGTTTCCTCCCACAGTCCAAAAACATGGATTGAAGGTACATTGCATGCTCTAAATTGCCCCATATAGAGTGTGTTTGTATGTGTGGGTGAGTAGTAGAGGATTAAGTGGAAGCTTGAGTGAATGTTGCCCTGGGGGCATTTACACGGCTGCATGGAACAAACATTCTTTCGACGTTCGTTGTTCATCTCCTGAATGAAGTGATCGCATGTTTTTCTTAAACTTTATTTCTCCAGGGACCATTTATACGAGAGGAAATAAACGGACAGCCCCCTCACGTATGACGGCTCTATTTATCAGCCCTCGTCGCTCTGCGAGCACCTGCAGCCAAACCGTGCACCCTGTGTGGCCTTCTGAAGTCTGAACGGGGGCTAAATTCTAGCTTCGTTGTTGTCCGGAGAGTTTACACTTCTACCTCATGTGCTCATCTTAAAAAAAAACGGAACCCACACAAAGCGATGTGAGCGCCGTGGGCCCGCCGTACTTTGGTGTGGCTCACTGATATCTAACAGATGCGCGGTAGCATTAGCTTACATGTAGCAATATCAGATTTATGACTCTTGAACCACCTCATAATTCAGGATCCAGTGAGAAAAATGTACCCAGAGGAAAAGGCGTCACGTTCCGAACATATTTATTCATCACAGAACAGTGATGGAGGTGAGTTTTTAAAATATATACCTTTATTATTGCCTTTAAAAGCTTTTATTTTTGGGGGGGGGGGTGGTTGATGTTTGGGGGATGATTCTTTACAGTTATCCCAAAAATAAAAACCATCAAGAAACAGGGTGGAGAGGCTCACCCAGCGAATTAATCGGGAACACTGACTCCCAGCCAAGGCTTATCACCCAACACCGCTGCCTGACGGCTCTAACGCTCTGGTGGCTGAATGGAAGTGAATTCCTGAGGTCGTGTTCCAAAATGAAGAGGTTAGTTTTCCCAGAATGCTGGAGGGAAGGGGCAGCGAGTCACTTTTTGTGGACTGGGATCAGTGATGTCGCCGTTTACAATCCTGTGACCATAAAGAATAAAGCGTTCCTGTTGAATATGGTAATGATGAATCGACTGTGGCGGCAGATTAAGAGTTCTCCTGCATCGCATCGTCGTGCTGAGAGTCATGACTTGTCCTGAGGTCGTGCAGAACCTGGCGGCGAGCAGTTCTTGATGTCACTGCCAGAAAAAAAAAAGAAGAAAAAAAAAAAAAAAAAAAACTAATAAATCTTGCAAAACACAAAGCTATGCAAATTCAAAGAGTTTTCACAGCAATAGTTTAGCCAAAGTTTACATTTGCATAATTTACCTGCTACACGGTGGGAGGACCGGGGCGGGTCCGGAGCCGAGCGTTTAAAACTTTAATAATGCTTTAACTTTGAAACATAGTGCCGTTTCCTATTTTTTGTTTATTTAGTACGGTTTTTAGAACCTATCCCAGTGCCTGTGGGAACAAATGCGGGGGAAGGAACCTGGAGCGGACACCGGTTCATCACAAAATATCACAGATACAGCTGTGATGAACACCTTCAAATGGTATGTGATGAAATCTGCTGTACATGAAGTTTATATTGATGCTGGAAGAACATACAAAATCCACTTCAAAAGGAGCTTGTCCCTAATTAAGACTCTGAGCAGGGGCCTTCTTGCTGCAGTGCGATGATGCTCGTCCCTGTGCCAAATGCCAAATGCCAGGAAGGGTTACTAAATCTAAAGCACCCGCCCCGCCCCCCCCCTTTCAGAAAAGCTCTACCTGTAAAACACAAACTGGTCTCGCAGGATCCTGAGTCCGACTTAATGCATCAGTAATGCGGTGCAGATACTCCGAATCCCCCGGATCTGAGCTGAGAGCAGTCAGCTCCTCGAAAAGCTAATGACCCACATACACTAATCACCTCAAACAAACACTCCATCAGCGCCGCTCAGACATGTTCACCGGGCAGCGCAGGCTTGCAGGACTGAGGGAGGTGTGTGTGTGTGAATCCAGACTCAGGAGAGACGCACACCCCCACACACTCACACACACTCACACACAACCCGATGTGTTCAGCTGGGTGGTTGCACACTTTTCTAACGGTGGAAATCGGACTTCCACCCAACACTGCCGCTTCAACGCAGAGGAGATCATTGCCGTGATCACCTCCATCCTCTCATTACATATAACCCTGAGGACATACGGGTGAACCTTGGGAACATTAATAAATTATGAGTTTCTGTGATGAATGGAATGTTCTAGTGGGACATAGGATGCATATTTTATATCAGACCGTTATTAGATGCTGCTTTATTTTCACCTTAAAGAACTCGCGCCATAAAACACCACATGGAGCAACACATCCAGAGACGGCTCGAGATCGCTTTCCGAAGGTGGTTATCATTAATCTATTCAAACGGTTTGTTCTAAATAAATAAGATCCCTGTGAGTTTAACAGACGCCATTAGACTTTTATTGCATCTTTGTAAGGCGTCTGGTTTAACAGCTTAATAACCAAATGGCTTCTGTGAGACGGCAGGAAACGGATCAGGGTGCGAATCGTCTATCGTTTGGGAATCTGGACTCTGCTTTGGAGAAGCAAAGGTCTTTGGGTGTTTCGTGCTTTAAAGTGGAATATCCGTACATTAATCTGCCGTTGTGGGTGTGGCTTGTTAACATACATAAATAACATTGTGAATGACTGTGTATGGGTTTCAGTGGTGATACATGATGATTCATGATTCATGATGGTCCCATCATATTGTGATCTTTTTTTTTTTTTTTTTTTTTTTTAATGAGGAGGTTGAACTAAAAAGTCAAAGGTAGTTTACGTGGTTACATGAGGCATTAGGAGGAAAACAGTGAGTCTGTAAGAGCCTCTGAAAGATTACACAAGAAACTGAGTAGTTTATTATGCAGCACCTTTGTGTATGTGTGTCTCAGTGTGTCGCTGTGTGTGTGTGTGTGTGTGTGTGTGTGGGCCCTGGATGCCTCTCAGTGGGAGGTTTAAGGATCTTAGAGAATTCTGTCACATTGATATGAGTAAAGCCTTTCGAACAGACTTGCCTTATCCTTATTACAGCACCACTTTAGACTACTGGACAACACACACACACACACACACACACACACACTCAGCAGGGACCTGTAATTACTGAAGCACCGTGTCATTACAGACTTATACAGCATGCTATTATCACACCCTTAAAGACAGCAGGAGGAGGAGGAAGGCATCGGACCTGGAGCCAGCACAAGATAAACGGCTTCCCGAGTCCACTCGCTTTATAAATTGGAAGTAAAGCCACGGCATTTCTGCGGCAGTGCTTTATTAGGAGTGGACATAATCCTTCTGATAAAAATGATCACCATGAAATGGGCCCCTACTCCTATTCAATTAGTCAAAGCCGTAAAAGAAAAGGGGTGGGGAGCAGGGCATTTCCATTGATGGTCATGCCCTAGTTGTTCTTTTGTGATCTGTGGAGATGGAGGGGGTTCCTATACGACGCATGAAGCAAACCGTCTGGGAAAAGGAATGACATCATCAATCTTCGCCAACCCCGAGAGGCAGGGAGGGAAAAAAGAGTCACCAAACATAGTTGGGGTCTTACGCATTAAAGACACCGGGGTAAATATTTCATTAAATGAACCCAATGTTTTGTTCATGTAATAATACATGAGTTTAAACACCTTTTTGGTCAGAATGCCTTCAGGTTTTTTTGTTTTTCGGTGCTTTTCCCTAATGGTCTTTATTAAAGGCATTCCATCAGTGCATTAACAAACTTTCCATGGCTGTACGACGGTGTATTTACAGTGAAAAACACACAACAATGAGGTTTTGTGAGGAAAAAAACACGACGCGAAGCGAAAGCCAGCACGAGGCTGACTGAACAAACTGTTCCTTAAACACATCTGCCGGGATCACGAGTCGCCCCGCGGAATCGATTCCTGATTAGCGAGAACTTGATTCGTATTGATTCGTCGGCGTACGACAAGATCTCGCGTCTGGAATTGCAGAAAAGTTTTTCCAGAACGCGTTAAGACCGACAGACAGATCGCTACACAAAACAATCTGAAGCAGACAGCCGTTTAACTTGCAACTTATGACTTATGAATTCTGTTTCTGATTCAGTCGTACGGAAGAATCGGTTCGTCTGACTAACCAGCGACCTGTGAGTGTTCAAAGGATCAGAGGATTCATTCATTCATTCATCATCTTCCGCTTTATCCTCTATTAGGGTCGTGGGGGGGTGGGGTGGGGTTCCCCATGCCCTTCCAGGGGAGAACGTTTCGGGCGCTGGGCAAATACACCCAGGACAGGGCGCCAATCCATCGCTGGGCACACACTCACTCACACACACACACACTCTATATGGGGCAATTGAAAGAATTCAATTGACTTGATTCATGTTTTTGGCCTGTGGGAGGAAACCGGAGAACCCGGAGGAAACCCACACGGACACGGGGAGAACATGGAAACTCCACCCAGATGGGGATTCGAACCGGGAACCCCTAGTGCTGAGAGGAGAACGTGCTAAACCACTAAGCCTGGATCAGAGGATGATTTTTATTCAATCATTCATTATCTTCCGCTTTATCCTCTATTAGGGTCGTGGGGGGGGGGGTTCCCCATGCCCATCCAGGGGAGAACGTCTCGGGCGCTGGGCAGATAGACCCAGGACAGGACGCCAATCCATCACTGGGCAGAGGATGATTTATATTAAAAAAAAAACCCTGCAACATCATGAGATCAAAAAGGTGGAGCAGTGAGGTGGAGGTGTGTGAGAGTGGATACAGGGTTTGAAGCTGCAGCAGCAACACTGTGTCTGATCCACACGAATCCGTGCAACTCTATGATAATTAGAACTAATTAAATAAACATTAATCATAGAAACAAGGGGATAAAACCCCCAGTGAATGTGGAAATACTCAAATACACATACAGAAAACAAATCAGTTTGAAACTATCCATCATCTTTCACTTTATTCCGCTATATTTATTTTTTCCATCCATCCATTATCTTCTGCTTTATCCTCTATTAGGGTTGCGGGGGGGGGGTTCCCCATGCCCATCCAGGGGAGAATGTTTCGGGCGCTGGGCAGATAGACCAAGGACAGGGCGCCAATCTATCACTGGACACACACTCACTCACACAGACACACTCTATATGGGGCAATTTGGAGAATTGACATTATCCATGTTTTTGGACTGTGGGAGGAAACCGGAGAACCCGGAGGAAACCCACAAGGACACGGGGAGGACATGGAAACTCCACCCAGATGGGGATTCGAACTGGGAAACCATAGCGCTGAGAGGCGAACGTGCCAACCACTAAGCCGCCGCGCCGCCCTATATTTCTTTTTATTTTTTATTTTTTTTTTTATTTTACTTTTCCTTTTGCATAACTTTTTGTGAACATATTTTTTACTTTCTGTGGAGATTTCTGTGTCAGAAAAGAATTTCACTGCTGGCTGCACCGTCTATAACTACACATGTGAGTAATAAACTTGATTTGATTTGATCCTCTCCTGGTGCGGGGGGTTCCCCATGCCCATCCAGGGGAGAACGTCTCGGGTGCTGGGCAGATACACCCAGGACAGGGCGCCAATCCATCGCTGGGCACACACTCACTCACACACACACACACACACACTATATATAGGGCAACTTGGAGAATTCAAATGACCTTGATCCGTGTGGACTGTGGGAGGAAACCCGGAGAACCCGGAGGAGACCCACGCAGACACGGCGGAGAACATGCAAAACTCCACCCAGAGTGGGATTCGACCCGGGAAATCGCTCTCGGGGATCCCTAGAACCCCCCCCCCCTGAGAGGCGAACGTGCTGTTCGAGACGAAATATTGCAAAATACTAAATGAATCACGGGAATCGATTCGACTCTAAGGGAATAAAAAAACAAACAAAAAAAACAAAAAAACAATGACCTTTCGTTCATCACCGCGCTCTGCGTTTGGCGGCCTGTGGATTGAAATTGGAATGTTTTTTTATTCGTGCTTGGGTTTTAAACACACACGTTTTTTGTTGTTGTTGTTGTTGTTGTTGTAGGTGAGGACTCGGTTCGCTGCAGTTTCAGTACAGGGACTCGTTTGGATGGAGCCGACTCGCTGGGGGAGTCGTGTCGGTTTACAGCGCGGACTCCTCCTCTGCTCAGTGTTCTCTGGTTCGACCTGCAGCGGCGGACGCAGCTCGTCTCTCTGCTTCAGCCCGCGCTTCAGCCGGTCTCAACGCGTTAAAGCTTCGCCTCACAGACGCCATGCTGCTCCTGCGAGCGGGGACTGAGGGCGGACGGCTTTAGTGAACAAGAGGTCTCGGCGGAGGGAGGGAGAGAGAGAGAGAGAGAGAGAGAGAGAGGGAGACGCTGAGGCGCTGAGGCGACGCGACCGTTGAAACTTTTTTTTTCTCTCGCAGTTAACTGTTGATCTCGTTGTGCGCGGCTCCACACAGAGGATCAATAAAAAAAAAAAGCGCCGGGAAAAAAAAGCCTCTTTTACACAACTTTCGCTTCTGAGGCGACTTTTGGGAGCGATTTTTAAACGACGTTTTAAAGTTTGCTCGGACTCGTTTTAGCCTCTTTTTTAATTTTCTTTTTTTAAAGTCTCACTTTTGTTCGAACGACGAGGCTCCACTCATCCATCTCCGCCAAGAAGTCCGCCGTCGGGCTGCCGCCTTTCCAAACAGCTGGATTTGTCCCCCCCGCCACCCCCAGGATCCGTGTTTAAAGTGGGTCAGGCGAGTCATGGACACGCAGGATTTCGCTCCTGAGGATTACTACTGAAGATCTGCGTGAGAACCGAGCCGAACCGGACCGAGCCGAACCCGCGGCGACGACACACTGCGTCCGGCCGATTCTCCGGCGGGGGAGAAACAGAGAAACAACAAGCCCCGAACCGCGCCGCGTCCCTCCGGCGGGGATAGAGCCAGGTCGCAGCTTCGCTCCGGGTCGAGGTGAAGCAGCAAGCCGTCGACATGCCGCAGCTGAACGGCGGTGGAGGAGACGAGCTCGGCGCCAACGACGAGATGATCTCGTTTAAGGATGAGGGCGAACAAGAGGAGAAGACCGCCGAGAGCGTGTCTGCGGACCGAGACCTGGACGACGTGAAATCCTCCTTAGTCAACGAGTCTGAAAACAACAGCAGCTCTTCCGATTCGGAGGTACAAAATATAATAAGTTATTTGTTTTAAACACCTAATAACAATAATAATATTTATATTATCATATCCATAATAACTACACAACGTCGTTCAAGTTTCCCCCGAGTTTGAGATCGTTAGAAAACTAGTGGAAGAAGGGGGGGGCGTCCCAAACGGCAAGCTAGTGCCCTAAATACGTGAGGCGGCCAAACGCATTGTTAACGGATCGCTGATTTCTTGCCGCTGCATGACTTGAAGGGCAGAAGGCTTTGTTTTGCGGGATTGGGACACGTCCGGACGCCCGTCTCCGACACGTACGGGACACGTTTA
Organism: Corydoras sp. C115; assembly: GCA_019802505.1. Lineage (NCBI taxonomy): Eukaryota > Metazoa > Chordata > Actinopteri > Siluriformes > Callichthyidae > Corydoras > Corydoras sp. C115. The sequence continues at coordinate 148,154 of JAFMOC010000134.1, forward strand.
AAGTCCGTGTCTCAAATCGCGTCCAGTTTTTTTTTTTATTGTTTTTTTTAATATAGTTTTGCACTTTTTTGGAGATACAGAACTCCGGGCTGTATCCCAATCCACCAAGCGTTAGCTGGTAAAATTAAAGTTCAGATCGCTCGTTGCCTAAAGTCAAACTGTCTCATTTGTGTGGTTAAGTGTTGAGAAAAAAAAAAAGCAAAAGCCCCGACCTCAAAGACACCGCGTTCCCAAAAACACTTAGTTGTGCTTAATAAGTGTAAAAATAGCGACTAGACTGTTTGGCAGTGCTAATTTACCAAAGGCTGTTATTTAGTAGGCCAGTGTGTACTTAGGGCTCTGGCACCTTGTTGACTCCTTATACTTTACTCCCTCGGTACTCGGAGCTGCAAGTACAAATAAGATCCGAGGCTTATTTCCAAAGCAGAAAACCAGGAGAGTCAAGCTGTTGTAATTTTCACCTTTAAAAAACAAAAAAAAAACAATCATGCAGACCTTTAAGTCTCCATCCTAAATCACAGCTGCATGTTTGAACCTTTCAGAACTCCATGTTCCTCAAATATGTACGCTTTAAAACGAGTCTAATTTATTAGAAGCAACCAGAAGTGCTAATTATTACAGAGTAAACATCATTAATACAGACTGCTGCCTCAGTTCCCTTTGTAGTCCATGCAAGTGGCTGTAAAGGCTCGAGGCTGTGTCTCAAACCACATTATAATTTGCAGTTATTTAAGATTTGTGAGGTAAACCACACGCTGTCATTCCGACACACCATCGTATATTATCCTACCATTAGTGCTAATGGCCCCAAACCGAATATGCCACGCTTTTGTCGATGTGCTGTTTGTAACTAGTCAAAATCCCTAAAGCTGGTTGTTAACGGTCAGTGATCTGTTGGGAGACTTAACAAGGCAGCCGGGCGGACGGACGGACCTGCACGTCGTGGTCGCAGCCGTAATGGTTTGTAAATGTAATCTCAGGTGTATTAATAGAAATGTTTACGCTGTGTATAAAGTTTCAGGTTGACTTTTAAAAGCACTGCTCTTGTATGTTGGTTTGTCCACTTCGTGTGTGTTTCAGCTCAGTCTTTGTGTGTTTTGTGTTTGACAGCCAACAGAGAGGCGTCCACAGCCGCGTCCCGACCTAGACAGCTACGAAAAAGCCAGGGAGTGTTTTAATGAAGGTAACTGGATCTTCCACTAGCATGGTCCTCTATAATAGTTCACCCTCCTAATTCATCTCCTTGTTCATGTCCCAGCTTTAAGAAGACAGCAGCAGGATGGTGGCTTATTCAAGAGCCCGCACTACCCAGGCTACCCGTTCCTCATGCTCCCGGAACTGGCCAGCCCCTATTTACCCAACGGCGCCCTGTCTCCCAGTGCCAGAACTGTAAGTAGCCTTGAATAAACACTATATTTAGAGAGCCAGCACCTTTTATTGAGCCGCCGCACATCAGTTGGTGACGTTCGACGCGTTTCTTTAACCAGCTGTCCCTTTCAGAACTAAACGTTTATTTTGTCATCTTAATATTTAATTCCATGGTTTTTTTTTTTTATTCTTTAATTGTTCGTCACTGGGGGAAATTGGAGGTCAGACGATCATTTGCCAGACAGAGCAACGTGCCTTGCGCCTCAGACGCCGGTACTTTCGAATCGTGTGATGCAGTCAGGATGCTTATTATAGCCTGTTGCATCTGTGGGCTGATGTTCGGGTGTCTCACCGATCCAGTGCCGTCCTGGTCTGAGTGTCTTCACTCTTTTCTTTTTTTTCCGTGTGAACGTCTCTTGTGCTCGACTGTCAGCTTCATGTTTGTGTGTGAAATGCCTGTGGGGTTGAGCTCACAGCCAGCAAATTTGATTCCGAGCTGTCTAACGTTTGCCAGCAATTAGGGGTTCTGAGTTTGCTTGTTTTTCCCTGAGTGAAAATTAGATTAGTCTGCTTTGGGGTGGGGTGGGGGGGGGTTAGGGGGTGTTGGTTGATGGAGGTGGGTGCCGAAGGTGATTTTCCACTCCACGTTTAGGAACCGGCCCAAACAGGAGACGCATGAACTTTATTATGAACAGAAACCGAGTGTAAGAGTCACTGTGCTGTCTTGTGAATTATAATTAAAATGTACAGTAGCTGAGACCTATCATAATCTGGATTAAATAGGGATATGCGAATCTAGATTATGATATGTCTGCCTTCGTACCTTCAGCCTTCAAGTAACTTTTACATAAAACATTGTGTAAATGATGTTACACACGGTGCTTTTGTAAATACAAATATGAGCAGCCTGACCTTGGGTCTGTTAAGTCCACGTGCAGTAAATGATTTGAATACCTGATTAATTCTGAAGTCGTGCATATTAACTGGCCGGCAAAGAAAACAATCAAGTCGTGAGTGTTGTTTTTGGGTTGTAATTGTGTTTTGTGTGCGAGGCCTCAGGTTGGGGATGTTTGTTAAAACCTCAAGGTTGAGCGTCCCTGATTTGTTTAGGTTTAGCGAACCTGCTCTGGGAACATCAACCAGCCTTTTAAAGTCTTTCCTCTGACATCATTGAGCTCGCAGAGTATTCAGCGAGCATTCGTGTTCCACCGAAGCGGCGTGTCCTATCCCTGTTTAAAAGGAACAAGGGGAAAAGTTGGGTCTTTGCAAAACAGAGGCTTTTTTTTTTTTTTTACCCCTCCTTTTCTCCTAAAGACGCAAACCGTTTTTTTTTTCCGGATCCTCCGGGTTACGCCGCTATTTATTCCAAAGCCACAAATCCCTCTCCTCGTCCTGAATCCCAATGCATTTTGATTGAAACCAGCCATGCATTTGACTGAAAAGCAGCCCATCCCCCTAACTCCCCCCCCCCCCACCTCCTTCACCAAAACTTTTCCGTTTTTCTTAGCTGCCCTCGTTCCCTCCCTCCCTCTGTACGCACTCGCCCTCCCTTTACCGTCCCCTCCATTCAATTACCGAGGCGTTAGGGCCACATTGTTATTCAGAGGGGGTGCTTGATGGCTTCATTGCGCCGCTCCGTAGGCCCTCATTAGCGTAATGGCTGCTCCTTACGCACTAGGTGCATACCTTTGCAGAGATCCTCTTTTGTTTCTTGGCCTATACAAGGCTTTTTTTTTGTAATCTTGATCAGCATGCCTGCAGGCCTCTCCCCCTCCTGCTGGAGCACCCGCCCCGATTTCCATACTCCACTAATACCGCTGACATTTGCGTACTTATAATGAAGTTTATCTTTGCTTTTACCAAACGGGTGTTCTATGTCTTTGTTTTGCATAGTTGTTTGACTTGTTGGTAACATGGGCACCATTTCAAAACACAAACAGTATTCGGCAGCTGCACCTTAAGATTATACAGTATATTTAATTTTTAAAGATATGATGCAATCATAATTTAATTTGAATTATTTTAAGTTATATATATATATATATATATATATATATATATATATATATATATATATTCATTCATTCATTCATTATCTTCCGCTTTATCGTATATTAGGGTCGCGTATATAGGGGGGTTCCCCATGCCCATCCAGGGGAGAGTTTCGGGCACTGGGCAGATAGACCCAGGGCAGGGGCGCCAATCCATCGCTGGGCACACACTCACTCACACAGACACACTCTATATGGGGCAATGTGGAGAATTCAATTGACTTGATCCATGTTTTTGGACTGTGGGAGGAAACCGGAGAACCCGGAGGAAACCCACGCAGACACGGGGAGAACATGGAAACTCCACCCAGATGGGAATTCGAACCGGGAATTGCTGAGAGGCGAACGTGCTAAACCACTAAGCCACCGTGCCGCATATATATATATATATATATATATATATATATATATATATATATATATATATATATATATATATATATATATATAAATAATTCTGTGCATTAGTGTTACAATAGTCAACAATCAGGGATCCTGTAGGCTGTTTCCTGCGAACACTCCTGAGGGATTAAAGGCCGAATGACACATACTGTGCAGCAACAGAAGAGCCACTGCCTCTGATTTTACACCTACAAGGTGGCGCAATATCTAAATGAGTGCACCATGAGCGACCACGGTTTAAACCTGCAGCAGTACTGCGCTGTAGGATCCACTCGTACCGATACGACAGTGTCACTGCAGCGCTAAAATCGAGAGTTTTGAGAGCTGTGAAGTGCATCTTTGTGAGTGTGTGTGTGTGTGTGTGTGTGTGTGTGTGCCAGTGCCAATGTTTCACCGTAAGTTTAAAAAAAATGTAAATATTTTACAACAGACTCATTTTGCCGAATGGACGGAGTGGGAAGTTTGTTTCACTTGTAGCATGAATGCAAATAGTGCCGAATTATGTTTCTCTTAAATAATGGCGCCTCTGTTCCTACAGATCCTCTATCTTGTCATGCTGCCATATAGCTCTCATTGTTTAAAGTGACGTGAAGGTTTTATTGAGAATTCAGATAATGGAAAGTCAGATTGCACTTTTATTCCATTAAACTTATCTCTTTGTGTGAGTGTGTGTGTGTGTGTGTGTGTGTTAGTGAGGTCACTGTGGTAGATGAGCTTAGTCTTGTCAATCAACACCTTCCGTCTGAGCTGTGACTGAACCCTCTGAGTGGCCAGCATTCTTTACATATTTACACACTAATCTTAAGCTGCCCCTCGGACTGACACAGGCGCAGCTGTCAAAATCCCATCAGGACCTTTCCAAACAAACCGGAGGAGGCCTGTCCTCATCTCAATTATCCCCCCGTTTGCCCCTAAATGCAAACCGCAGAGTCTGCAAACAAACACACAAATACACGTCTTGTTTGCCGCGAGGAGATACCTTCGGTCTATCTTTTATTTTTCCCCCCCCTCCTCTCTCACCCCCAGCTGGAATGCACGGGGGCTCACGCTGCGTTCATTCGGTGAGATTTTTGATGGTTGACAGGCAGAGATTTTTTTTTTAAGACTCGTGTCTGTGGGCTTGCAACAAGGACGCAGCATGGGGGCAGAATTCACGCATTCAGGATTACACACAGCAACACTTTAGAGATGAGTCAACACCGCGCTCAAAAGACTCACCGCAGTCGAGTGTACCTCGCCGTAATCATGTGTCAAGCCAAAAGAAAAGAATCAGTGGTTAGAGGTGTTTTTTGATTTGGATGTTTTTGTGTGCACTTTTTTTTTTTTTTTTACCGTAGCTATTTAAATATGTTTTGTTTTTTTTTGTTTTTTTTCCCTCTTAAATCAAGTGTACAGTTTTGGAATTGTTCATGAGGTTCTCAGGTTCTCAGGCTTCCCAAACCACAGAAAGTTGCTGAATGAGTCAAAAAAAAAAAAAAAAAAAAAGCCAGTTGGCCGTTCTGTTTGTCGTTTATATTTTAAAGATGGTGTGTGCTCGTGGATGTAAATTATAAACTCCTGAGCGCCTGATGAAGCCCTTTGACAGCTGGCATCAGTATATAGTGTTGGGTTATTTGTAATTCTATACCTGAAGCATCTGTCCGTTTTAGTCTTGTACAGTCTGAATGTCTCACTCTTTGTCTGGTGTTGATTGAATTGCTGAATGTCATTTAAATGTTGTGTCTTCGACGTTATCTTACACTTTATTATCTCCATCTTGTTTTTACACGTACGGTCCGGCGTTGCGGCTCCAGTTACCATTTAGATGGACTTTGTAGTTCTAAAATTACAGACTGTAGTCCATCTGTTATTCTACGTACTTTGTTTGTTCAGTGGGACAAAGTTGGAAGCCATAGCTTGGTGATTGAGTTTATACACCGGTTACCATGGGAACCAATGAACGACCTGAATTAAATTAAATCAGAAATAGAATTTTTTTTTATATTAATATATGACTTCGTGTGAACGCCGTTGTACAGGACGGGACGTGTTGTTTTGTAGGGTTTGTCTATTGGTTATAAATGGAAACGGAGGAAATTCTCCCGCATCAGCATTACCTACAGTCTCAAAGTCGATCACGACGAACAAATAGAGACAGTTAGGTGTAGACGCCGTAGCAACCTGAGCGCTACGAGATGTATTTGATCGCTTTAAGCCTCCGGCGGCAGGTGAAATAACAGAGAATAAAAGCTGAAAGGCTGCGGTGTATCCGAGTTGGGAATACCTGTGTGACTTTGGGAGAGGAATGTAAATATTGAAGCTTTAAAGAAAGGGCTATTATTCCCTCGTCGCCTCGCGCCGTGCCAACCCGCGAGCCGATTCGGGCTCGCCGCGAGCAGGGCGCCGGGAACCCGGCGACGTCGTGGGAGACTTTACAAAAACCGCGGCGGTGTTCCTGCGTGCAGGTGTGCAAATAAGCTGCGCTCAAATCAATACGTCTTGTGTCGGCTTGAGAACTTCGCAACAAGCTGACCCTGACGAACAAGGTTCCTCCCTCCGCTCTCATCCGTCTCGTTCGCCGGGAGTCGGACAAGGTTGTCATTCCTCCCTCGACGCCGTTATCGCTTTAATACCCGGCGAACCTGAGCGCTCGCGGCGTTTAAACCCTCATGAGAGGCATTTCATAGGAGACAAAGCAGTTAATCATTTTCTCCACTCCGTCAGACCGCGTGATCGGCGAACGGCTCGACCGCAAAGCCCGTCATTTTATCACCGGCTGCGAGCATAATGGCAGAATGCGTCTGTTGATTTTGACTTTTATGCCGAAGCCTTGCAGGTGAAAGCCGTGTAGCATTCCAGGACCTGCCCAGAGTGACTCACATGTTTACTGTCCTTAGGCTTTTATTCATGGCGGCTTAGCTTTTCTTTATACAAGGGTCTGCGCTCCATTCTTCAGCCCTCGTCGTGAATTAAAGCCAACAAAGGCTCCTGCAGATTGGCTGGGACTCGCTCCGAGCGAATTCCCAATTAATCCGTATAAAAAGTGTGTGATGAAATACGTCTCGTTTGTTCACTGATGCTGACAAAGCCCAGCCTAAAGTCAGTCTGAAGCTGGAGGGGTATGCATCCTTTTAAAGGTACAGTTCCGTAAAAATGGCTTTGCCTTCGACGTGCCTTTCCCTCGTTTTCCACCAAATGTGCATAACTCTGCATAACGTTCTGTACTCAATACGTTCTGCTTGTTCTGCTACAGTTTAGATTTTAACTTGATGTTGGGGGGGGGGTTGGACTTCTGCACATTACTTTTTAAATCTGTAGAATTTTTTTTCCCAACATGGAGCAGAAATCCCAACACGTGGGCTCTGTAGACAGTAATGACAGAAGGTAGAATTCAGCTCGTCGGGAATCAGATTTATTAAAATTGGGGCGCACACCTCGACTGGAAGATGGTGCTGATGTGGTCCTTTCTGTATGTCGTCTGCATAGCCACCCTGTGTCTGCATGAAATCCAAAAAGGGCGAACCATTACTTTAATCAATCACAACAATCCATAAACGTTATTAAGACTGGGTGTCTGTCTGAAGTCTTAAAATCAGACTTTCTACATCTTAAAATGAATTAATTAGTGTTTTTGAACGTGATTTCTTCAGCTCATGGTGTTTTCACCTATCTGAGGTAACGTTATACCAGCCCTACATAACGTCCTCCACGCTCTCCGGACCCGAGACGCAGAACAGTAACTGCAGGTTTCATGTTCTGGCACCCACCCGGGCGACCGAGCGCGGTTAGGTGGATATGCAGGGCACGGTGTTTAGTCTGCAGCGCCGGCTGACTCAGCAAATCCCCAAATCATTTCCCCCGATCTTCCACACTGCGTGGCTCCCTGCACTCCACCGCGCGGGTAGTCCATGCAGGTTCCGTCACAGGTGCGGCGTGCGTTCTCCGACTTCTCCCTCCACACGCAGCACGTTGAAAGGCCGTGTGAATTCTCAGAACTGATTTAAAGGCTTCAGGCTCGACGTACACCTCACGGTCGTGTATTCAGCTCAAAAGACGACCTTGGGTGTCTTGTTCGCTGCCGGCCTCCGAACATTTAAATTCGCCATTTAAGAAAACGAAAGAAGAAACCGAGTGATATTTAAATGCAAGCTGGATTTGAAACTTTGCCTAAAAATGGCTTTCTTTAAACGATTATCGGAGTAATTGGTGCTAAAATTCACGGACGGCTGCCGTCGGATCGGTCGCAGCTGCAGTCTGCGGCTGAAGTTTAGCTCTGAATGGCTGCTTTGAGAATTCGCTGCACTTCTACCTCAGATGAAGTGTTCCCGTTCTCCGATTCGGATGATTCCGTCGATCCACTTCGATTTACAACAAACGCTCCTCACCGGCGTTTCCTCAGGACCGTCCTAACCCGCGTACCTGTTCACGCCCCCCCGTCGTCATGTTCATGGCTGCCCCCAAAAACACTCGGTTGCTAATCAGGTCTGCGAGTGTGTGTACTTTTTGGAGTTGTGTGAAACACTGCCAGCGTTGGCCTTCCTCCCTGCTTTCTCCGAGGATCACCCGAGCTGGAGCGGATCCAGCCGCCACCCGCAGCCTTCCCACCGTCGTTATCTCTTATCCCCTCCCTGCTTTCCTTCTCTGCTATTAGATATTCTGTTTATAGCCCTCGGTGGGCTTTTCGAGAGCGGGTCCCTTCCGACGGGTTCCCGCTCCCTCCGAGGAGCGTCAAGCCAGCCGTCCTTCTATAAACTCGCACGCGCTCTGAATGTGTAACGACTCCTGTTTTTGTGACCTCACCCGAGGAGCTTTGAAGTGCCAGAGACGAGCAGGAGGATCGACGTCCTCATCAATTTATTAATCTGAGCTGCCTGTTTCCGTTCCAACCGCGAGGCCGAAGACTTCTGGGATTCTGGATGCCAGAGAGAATAGTTCTATGAAGCTCGAACTTTTTTTTTTCTTCATGAATCTATTACATGATCATCGAGTTCTTCGTCTCTGAAGACCAAGTCCCCATTCCCAGCACGCCTGGCGGGAGGTCGGTGGGTGTTCCCAACCTAAACGCTAAAGTTTAAGGGCTCGGTGTTTACGCGTTCGAGGCAATCTGTTAGCTCGCTCCCCTTTCAATTATTCAGAGTCAGCTAAAATCAACGTTGGCTCAGGAATTAAGGCCCGGAGCACAAAGAGGAGTCACGCAGCACAGTTCGAGGACGTCGCCTCCAGAAGGCTGTTTGCAGAAGACCTGCCATTTCCAGGAGAAGCTACTAATACCGCCAGCCCTTAAAGCTCTGTGTACTCAGCCTGTCGAGGCATATGGACCGAATCCTCAGCACGCTTGATTGGCTGGACTGTTTCCACACCCACGCCCAAGTTAAGCCCTTCGTGAAGTCTGTAGCTCCAGCACAGTGTCCTCTGTAATGGGAAACAGCGGAGTTGGCGCTCGGGACCTCACAGCTGTCTGCGTGTCCAAAACGAGGAGCGCTGCGAACGTGGGCGTGCGATCCGCAGGACCTGCATTTTTTTTCTCTCTCTCATGTGATATCATCGCCAACTGTTTGAGAACGTGTCCCGCGTAAGCCTATGGGGATGTGTGTTTTGGCAGGGGACCCCCGTGCCCTTTTTCTATCAGGACTCCCGCACCCAGATGCCCGGGTTCGCCTCCTCCTCCTCCCCCCGGGGCCGGGGAGCGATCCATCTCTGCCTTTCAGGGCTCGATATGGCCTCTCGTGCTGATTGATGGCACAGCTCCCCCTGCCCCCTCGCTGCGCAGGGTGCCTCAGGGGATGACGTGTGGCCCCTCACTCTGAGCCCCAGGTTTTTATTTCACATGTACAGGCATCTAGGCTCTTAAAACCAGGGCACTAAGTGCTAGACTCCAGGCTAATAAAACGGGATTGTTCCGATGGTGGGGGGAGGGCGAGCGAGTGAGAGGAGGGGTGCAGCTCCTAAACAGAGCTTCATCAGTCTGGTATTCCAACCAGATGGTTTCAGTTAAAGCTGAGCGCAGAGTGTGTGCGCAAGAGCGAGAGGCCGAGATCTCGCCTCGATAGGAAGCGGCATCGAGATAGCAGATGGAGGAAAGGGCCGGAGCCCGAGCGAAGGCGCTGATAAACCGGGCTGAGTTTGAGCAGGGAGGCCTGGAGCCCCGACTGTAACGGACAGCGGAGCGTGGGGGGGGGGGGTCACACAAGCTCCTCCCTGTCCCGACTCGGCCCGGCGACCCGCCGGCACGCGTTCCGCCATACGACGTACGGCACGTGATGTCACTTTCGAAATGTCAGCTCATTCCAACTTTAGAACATTCCTTGCGACAGCGTTGTATTTTGAGACCTGCGCCTCGGAGCATCCGAGTGTGAGGACTAACGGAGGACAAGCCGAGGAGGGAACGGCTGCGGGCAGGGAGACCGAGCCGGGGTTCGATCGATGCTGTAATGTCCACCTGTAACTCTCTCATCACTCGAACCTGCTCACTTCTCTTTGTGCCGGTGGCAGATCATCTGAATGTCCCGTCACAGTAACAGCAACGCGTCGTTTCCAGTTTATGAGGCCACAGCACTCCCTGCATCTCTGAGATATAAATTAATATAAATAAACGTTTATAAATTAAGAGAGTAAATGTTTTAAGCATCGTCACATCCACCCGCCTTTAAAGGCTCTGCTGGATGAGAGGAACTTTTTCCATAGTTCTTACAGACCCCCTCCACCCCGTGTCTACGTTGCAGGAATCGAGGACAGTCCTTATTATAAGGCTGTTTTAAACTGTTACAGCACAAAGTGGAATCCAGGTTGGTTCCTCCAACAGTTCCTAGAACTATGAACAAGAAATCCTAGGACTGGGTCTTGTTAGCTACTGATTGTTGATTTTGTGTATAAAAAGTAATGGATTTGAGTCGCAGACTGTAAGACCATGTGCTTCGCCATTGTTGAATTTGTATGTTCTCCCTTTATCTGGGTGGGATTTCTTCCATAGTTCCAAAATATGCTCAAATTTTTTTATTTTTTTATTTTTTTCCTCCTTTGTTTGTATGCCTTGTGTCTTACTGTCGGCTTTGTCCAGGGCGTTCCCCTGCCTGTGAGTGTGAAAGCAGGGATAGGCTCCAGCACCCTCATAACCCCTGACAAATGAGTGAAATGATCGGGTCCCGAGCTCGCGTTCCTGATCCGAAAACACGAGTGTTTGTTACGGACCCGAATGACACGCAGCCGAGAAAGTTTGGATCCTCGTTCGCAGCGCGTACACACGACTCCTTCACTTTCCCTCCCCCCTTCCACCCTCCCCCCCCTCCGCCCTGTTGCCGAGCTCCAGATGTGAGCGATTAGTTGGTGTAATATCGCTGCTCCAGGCCTCTGCACTAACAACACTCCCAAACAGAGCTGAACCCGGCGCCGAGGACAATGGCGCCGCTCCTCGTTCGGATGCTCTACAGACTGCGAGGCGTCCACTGCGAGGGCTGCCGTCATTCGCCGGTCCACTTCTCGTTACAGAGAGAAGTGGACGAGACGTTCGGCCCCGCGACACGCCGAGGAACCGGCCGGCTCCTCCGACGGGCCGCCGGACGCCACGATCAATTCGCGGCCAAAAGGCTTCGGAACTTCCCGCAGAACGCCACACGTCCATCCCGCGTGCGCGCTCGTCACCGCTGACCTGTGTAATATGTTCAGACCGCGCTGGCGCTTTGAGCTTTTGTGTTATGCCAGCTGTCATCACAGAGCCGCGCGCACGTGACGCCGCCGAGTTAGCTTCACATAGCGCCGGCTTGATTTGGACCGTCGCTTGAACGCGCAAAATTCAGAGGCTAATGGTGGCTGTTATTTTAGCTTGCACAGTTGGGGGGTAGTGGTGTGTGTGTGTGTGTGTTGGCAGGGCAAGTGCTGGCTCTGAATGGGCTCTTTGAGTGGTTTAAACTGCGATGTGTGGCAGGACAAAGGCCTCAGAGCAGCAGCTTTACACACAGCTGACACACACACACACTGAGTGTAGGAACTTGTGCAGCAACAAATACACACATACTGCTTTAGCTCTATGGATTCTGATTCCAATCCTCCTTTGACTCTTATGGCGACTGATTTTGGGATTTTTTCACGAGCCTCTCGGGCCACACCTGATCGACCACCTGCCTGTTGAGCTGGCGTCTGTGTGGCACGTGCACTTGTAGACCACATCAGGTCAGAACTGCTGGTTGTAGAACCTGTCTGAACTGCTGGGTTGTATATTATATACTGTACGCACATTGTTTACGTTTTTTTTTAATTTTTTTTTTATTATGATGTAACTGTGGTTTGGTTGTTTCTGGGTTTCTGTATGCAGCAGTTCATTTATCTTGTACTTTTTTAGGTGATGATACATTAGGGGGCGGCACGGTGGCTTAGTGGTCAGCACGTTCTCCTCTCAGCACTATGGATTCCCGCTTCAATTCCCCATCTGGGTGGAGTTTCCATGTTCTCCCCGTGTTCCCGTGGGTTTCCTCCGGGTTCTCCGGTTTCCTCCCACAGTCCAAAAACATGGATCAAGTCAATTGAGTTCTCCAAATTGCCCCATATAGAGTGTGTGTGTGTGTGAGTGAGTGTGTGCCCAGTGATAGATGGGCGTCCTGTCCTGGGTCTATCTGCCCAGCGCCCGAGACGTTCTCCCCTGGATGGGCATGGGGAACCCCCCCCCCCCCCGCGACCCTAATATAGGATAAAGCAGAAGATAATGGATGGATGTCGTTTTGTTAACACTTTTATCTAAAGGAACAGTGGGGTCTTTTTTTTTTTTAAATTCTGCATTCTGGTGTGGAAGCCTAACGGGGCCTTCCCCAAACTGTTTCAGGAAACATGCATGTCGAAATACATGACGAGGTGCTTGAATGCATCAATAAATTTGTATTCAGTGGCGTCTGACATTCCCCCGAAAACTTTAGGTCGTTAAGAAGGAGGTATTAAAACGCACTGATGATCCTCATTGAAATTCTAAATGAGTCGGTAATTAATTTAATGTTTAAAGGATTAGCCGTGATGTTCCGCAGCTCCACGCCGTACAGGGCTGAGGTTCTGCACTGAGCCGGTGCCCTGAGGCTGGGTTCCAGTTCACATCCCAAACGATAAACCCTCATTAGTGAGCAATGTTCACACGTGTTCTGCAGATTCCACGTTGCTGGAGGTCGGGGTTGTTCACTTTGCAAATCGTTGCTCTAATAAATAATTGTATTTCAGTTTATTGCCAATTTTTGGGAATAAAAAAACACGGCGAACTGTCGCGGAGAGATGAGCAGCCCAGCGAGCGAGCATGATCACATTAAAGGGGTTCTCCACCAACCCTGGCCTCGCTCTGCTTTCTCACATCTCCTCCTCTCTCCGCTTTCTCACTCTCTCTCACTCTCTCACTCTCTCCTCTCTCTGCTTTCTCACTCTCTCCTCTGAGAGCTCAACATGGAGAGTTGGTTTTAGGTGAGACTGAGGTGTTGGCACTCAGATGCGATTAAATGACAGAGCGGGACTCTGACCCCGAATTAGTTTCACAGAGTGAATATTTAGCACCGGGGCCGAGAGGCTAATCGCAGCACGTACGGCTCCAGCTCGCCCCCTTCGCGCACAAACACTCGAATACCCCCCCCCCCCCCCATCCTCTCTCTCGGGGTTTGACGTTACTGGCTAGATGTCAGTCATCACATTGTTTGCCCCGAGGCCAAAAGGGTAACGGGTCAAGGCTGAGGGGTCAAAGGAGTGAGTGGGATTCTTGAGACCTCTGCCTCTTGCTGTGTGTGTGTGTGTGTGTGTGTGTGTGTGTGTGTGCGCGCAAGCTCAGTGTATTCCCAAGAGTCACTTTCAGACATCTTTCCTATTAAACATTTAAGAATTATCTATAAATACCTGCTTTTATTGCCTCTTCTATTCCAAGTCCTGTATCGTAACGACGTGATGAGTGACCCAAATCACTCCGCACCTCACCCATCACTCCTCATCCCACATACGCCGAGCAGATGCAGAATCTGTACCATCCGTCATTCTCAATTCACTTTAAAGTCCTGATAACGCGCCCCGTTCCAGAACTCAAGGTGAATTCAACATCAGTTCGACCCTCATGGGTTAAGAACTTAAGAAGGTTCCCTGAATATTTAATGGCAGATGCTGATATGAACACCATAACAACCTGAAAAGCAACGTCCCATAAACGCTTTATTTTTTAATTTTGGGGTTTGACCTCTGAACAGCGTCCGTGATGCAGTTGTAGGTGGATTTAGTTCTATTTGCAGGTGGACATCTGTGAATGAACACACATGTGGACTCCACACAGAGGGATCCTTCATTCACCCCAATAGGGAATCGAACCCGAGCTCCTTTTCATGTCAGGGGAAAGCACTAGTTAGAAAGTTTTGTGCGATTTTGAGCCCCGAACGACCACCTTAATTTAACATTTAAATTCATCCGGCCGATTGATCCGTAAACCTCTGCCGAGGCAGCCCGTCCACCCGAGAACAGCCGAAGGTGTTCCTGAGGTCGATCCGTAAACCGTAACCTCAGACAGTGGAAGTCTGTCGCAGTAGTTTGTCGTCGGTCTGCGTCCGTCCGTCCGTCCGTCCCTCCCTCGTCCCCGGGTTCCACTTCATAAATGATACTGTCGTTTTTGGCAGCCTGACTTTTTATTGACAATAGGACTATAATCAGACGGATAAAGCCCGACTGTAAAAGCGTTGCCCCTGAGAAACATTCATGTGGTTAATATAATTGAAGGCTAAGTGTCTCATAAAGCAGATCAGGCTGAGAGACTGAAAAGAAAGAATCCTTAAGTATGTGAAAATGATGGGAGCCCACGTAGACCTCATCCAATTGGAAGTTGTCCTGAGGCTGGTAGTGCTCTTTCTCACTCTTTGCACTCTATTGTTTGTGTGTGTGTGTGTGTGTGTGTGTGTGTGTGTGTGTGTGTGTTAGAGAGAGAGAGAGAGAGAGGACTGTCTCCTTCATACTGGCTCAGAACACAGGATTTATAAAACCACGCTGAGGCTGTAAAACCCTCGGCTATAATTGCATTCCATTTTCTCTTTCTCTGCATTTCTCACCGTGCGACTTGTTTCTCTTTCCTGTTGCATAACTGTCTGCATCTTCACTGTTCATCCTCTTCATGTTCTTCCTCATTTTTTTTTTGTTACCCTGCTCAGAGGCTCAGGTTTCCTTTCCTCCCGGCCCCGGTGCAGCCGGGGGGGGGGGGGGGGGGGGGGGGTATTTAATGGTTTCTTTTGAAATAAAACATTAAGAATCATCGTTCCCATCTGGCTTCGATTTCAGCCGTCATCGTGTTATGACCTAGTAATGACTCTGATCTGCGGCGCTGTATGAGCTGCTGGACCGTCGGACAAAATTATTTATATATATAATTTACGCAGACTTTCTGATGTATGATACTAACTTGGGGACAAAAGAATGAGAACACACTCAATGACCCCATTCATGGCCGCTCTTTAAGCGTTTCTGTGGCCCGTGTGTTCAGGAAAGCATCTGTGGGGTCCGAAACCGATGTGGGACCAGAGAACCTGGCTTACCATCACCATTCTAGTTCATGTCGAAGTTCCACTTTCTGAAGTTGGCATGTTCTCCATGCAGGTTATATGTTATTTTATGTTTGAATGTCCTGTAATGCACCAACAGGTGCCACTTCATGAACAACGGTCAGACAATAGACGCCGGCGTCTGTTTATTACCATAATACTCTCCAGTGTGGACTTTGTGATCGGTCCCCTACCTGAGATCTTAAACCCAGCCCACACATCTTGAAGGACGGCGGGTCTGTTTTCATTGGGAGGGTGAATCCTTAACAAAGCCTCTTTTTTTTTTGTATGAGACGCCCCCCTCTGCCCCCATTATCTGCATCTTGGTGACTTTCTTTGACCCGTGCAGCACTGTCCAGGTGTGGTCCAACTGCCCACACACACCATGTCAGCTCCTGTTTACTCCTGCCATTGTGCTCCGGAGCCTTCCTGTTTGCTCTGCTATGCCCGAAGGACGCGGAGTTCTGCTCCGCAGCCGAAGAAAGGGGTCGATGAAGAAGTGCAGCCGCGCTGATGGAGGACGAGGAGGGATAATGCACCTCGTAGCTGTCAGTCCACTTCAAAATAAAATACTGGTTTAAAGCAGGCGAAGGTGAACCAGCCGTTCTGATCTGCAGCCCGCGATCAGATCACACCGACTCGCGGACCTGCCGTGTTCTCATCCACGTGTTTAAAGAGCGTCTGCGGAATGTAAATAACGACGTTGTTATTCATTAACGTCGAGTATAATACGGCTGTAGACCGCATGCGATCTGCTCGGATACGAGTCTGACTGAACTGACACCGTAATTACACTCTGACCTCGGACTGAACTTCCACCGCTTTCACCATTCCGAGGAATGTCATGGTTGCATCATCTCTTGGCGCCACGAACAGAAAAATATCTCCAGATGAAGTCATTAATTGGGGAAAACAAATCCCCCGAAGATTACGTGAGGTTAACTATTATACAATCGAAGCCGAGTCACAATTCTGAGGGTTGCACAACGTCGATTATCTGAAGTGTTTGTTCAGAACCACAATCTTGTTTCCTCGTGCGTTTTTATGTAACGAGTAAACGCAGGGTTTCTTTAAACTCCGTCCGTCTCGTCTGTTATGTAAATTAAGATAAAGCCTTTTGATCTAATACGGATTCTGAGCTTCATTTATATAAATTATACAACCAGGAGGCGCCTCTGTAGAAGACTGACCTCGTGCACTCGACGGGTACCATCCACGGTGGCGGAGCCGTGCAAAGCGTGTGAGAACAGCCGAAGCCATAAGTCATAAAATAATGACCATGATTAACCTGATTAGAGTCCTGGCGCCTGTCCCGGCGTCTTTAGAGTGGAAGATAAACTGCAGGCACTAACTTATCCCAGCCATTGGGGGCGTGGCGCATCGGTGCACTTCCCAAGTCCGATAAATGGTAGGGTTGCGTCAGGAAGCGCGTCAGGTGTGTTCATCGCTCTGGTGACCCCCAACGGAAACGGGGAGTGGTGTGTGAGGAGATTACATTATTATTTTAATAAATAATGTTATATGGGCGGCTTAGTGGTTTAGCACGTTCGCCTCTCAGCACTAGGGATTCCCGGTTCGAATCCCCATCTGGGTGGAGTTTCCATGTTCTCCCCGTGTCCACGTGGGTTTCCTCCGGGTTCTCCGGTTTCCTCCCACAGTCCAAAAACATGGATCAAGTCAATTGAGTTCTCCAAATTGCCCCATATAGAGTGTGTGTGTGTGTGAGTGAGTGTGTGCCCAGCGATGGATTGGCGCCCTGTCCTGGGTGTATCTGCCCAGCACCCGAAATGTTCTCCCCTGGATGGGCATGGGGAACCCCACCGCGACCCTAATAGAGGATAAAGCGGGAGATAATGAATGAATGAATGTTATATGGGCGGCACGGTGGCTTAGTAGTTAGCACGTTCGCCTCTCAGCACTAGGGATTCCCTGTTCGAATCCCCATCTGGGTGGAGTTTCCATGTTCTCCCCGTGTCCGCGTGGGTTTCCTCCGGGTTCTCCGGTTTCCTCCCACAGTCCAAAAACATGGATCAAGGTCAATTGAATTCTCCAAATTGCCCCATATAGAGAGTGTGTGAGTGAGTGTATGTGCCCAGCGATGGATTGGCGCCCTGTCCTGGGTGTGTCTGCCCAGCGCCCGAAACGTTCTCCCCTGGATGGGCATGGGGAACCCCCCCCCCCCCCCCCGGCGACCCTAATATAGGATAAAGCGGAAGATAATGGATGAACGAATGAATAAATAATGTTATTAAATATCGATATAAGTTTTGGTCTGTATCGTCCACCTGCATCCTGAATCTGATGCTGTTCGTCAGGAGGAGGGGGGGTGGCGCTGTCAGTGCGGTTCGGGGTGGGAGGCTGATATTAATTGGTAGTTATTTGTTGTTCGCGGAGTCGCTTTAGTTTTATGTGGAAAATGTGCCGGGGCAGTTGTTGAGGTGGTGGTGGTAACGGAAAGCGCGAGTGGCTTTAATGAAAAGCCTGAAGTCCTGTAACTCAGTCCTGTGTGGCAGTGATTCACTGTGGGAGTTGCAGCTCTGCATGATCCTGGCTGCTGGGGATTGTGTGTGTGTGTGTGTGTGTGTGTGTGTGTGTGCGTGTGTGTATCCACACATATGTGCACATTTGGAAGTACTCACAGGAGAGAGAGTGAGCGAGAGAGATAGGCTCAAGGCGTGGAGAGATGTGGATTGTACGGAGCGAGCCGCGGGAGATCGGGGCCTCTCTCTGGGTGCGCGCACTAAGCCATCCACAGACAGCTGTGGGCCGGGGGAAGGGCCCGTGGTGTGCGAGCGAGCGAGAGAGTGGGAGTGGGTGGGTTTCTGTCAGTGGGGGCTGCAGAGTGAACACAATCAGCTCTCTGTTTTCATAAGACTTGTGGTATGTGAGCAGAAACAAATGTGTTTAATTTAGACCTCTTTTTCTGTTTCCTTCACCCCTCCACCCACTCGCTCTCTCTCTCTCTCTCTCTCCCTCTCTCTCTCTCTCTCTCTCTCTCTCTCTCTCTCTCTCTCTCTCTCTCTCTCTCTCTTTCTGTCATTCTCTCTGCTGCTTGCTCTCTTTTTCACTACAGAGCCGGGGTTTAAATGGTGGCACTGAGTTGAGGCTTTCTCAACACAAGCCCTCAGTAAAGGCCTGGCACTCGCTCAGCCCTGCGAGATCAAATTTACTCTCAGCCAAATATTTATTTTCTCTTTTTCAGCCAGTTTCAGGGGTGGATTCTGTTTTTTTTCTTTTTTTTTTTCTTTTTTTTTTGAGCAAAGTTTACAAGTGATTATTATACCAGCGGGCGCTTCGGCCCGAGCAGGACGCTCTGTAATTCTCAGGAGTGGCGAGTCGTGTTGCGGTAAACACAGAAGTCCAGGCTTTTAAAGGTGCTCCACCACCCGAACGTCGCCGCTCGCCTTTACGAGCGCTCACGCCACGGCTGTAATCCGACGAGCTTAAGCTGCGAGTTCACACTTACACACGCACAAACCAGTTAATGATATCCTGCTGTTCGACTTTTACAGCAAACATCCAGTCATCCGTTTCACAGCGAGCCACAGTATCTGGTTTTTATTATTTAAAAAAAAAAAAAAAGTTTGGCCGAGGGGGGGGGGGTGGCGCTGATTAGGAGGGGCTCTTGGCTAATTGCTGCAGATCTGAATGTGTGATGGCTCCGCCCTCGGCAGCCGTAAAGACCTCAACGTGGCCAAAAACGAGCCGGGATGATGAGTTGCAGTTTTAAACATGCCTGCGTTTGCCGTTTGTCAGCACTGCAGGAGAACTCTCTCACTCGAGCCCAACCATGTGCTGGAGGTGGAGGTGGAGGTGGAGGTGGGGGGGGGGGAGCTCTGAGTGTGAAACCAGATCCCCAGGTACCGAGAAACCTCAGAATGGGCTGGTAATTGACTTAAACAATATGGCTACCTTTCCCCTGCCCCGGGAGAGCGCCTCCTTGTGCCAGACGCCCTGATTATTTTCTTGCGGTTCTAATTACGCCGAAGGTTTCGCTCGGATCTCTGTTGTTTTCCGGAACACAATAGCTCACTTCTTCTGGAGAACCTGCTTTTTTTTTTTCGCACTTCTCAACTAAGCTGACCACATTCTCTTGCTGTCTCTCTCTCTCTCTCTCTCTCTCTCTCTCCTGTGCGCTCACTCGCCCTCTCTGCGCTCGCTGTGTGAAAGTAATGCAACTGAAACAGGATTATTACAACAGCACTGTTTCTCTGGAGGAAGTCATAGATCAGGATCATGTCATGGCCAGATTTCAGCCGTGACTACGATGATCATGACAGCTGTGACAAAAGCGTCCGGCCTCGTTTTGGGGAAAGGGCGCGTATCGGGGCAGAGCTGGGAATTCGCGGAAAATGCTCTAATAAGGACATTTCGTAGAGATGTTAACAAGAGGATAATTCTGGTTTAATTACAGCCGATATAAATAATAATAATAATAATAGTAATAGGGCGGCACGGTGGCTTAGTGGTCAGCATGTTCTCCTCTCAGCGCTAGGGATTCTCGGTTCGAATCCCCATCTGGGTGGAGTTTCCATGTTCTCCCCGTGTCCGTGTGGGTTTCCTCCGGGTTCTCCGGAGTCTCCCACAGTCCGAAAACATGGATCAAGTCAATTGAGTTCTCCAAATTCCCCCATGTAGAGTGTGTATATGTGAGTGAGTGTGTGCCCAGCGATGGATTGGCGCCCTGTCCTGGGTGTATCTGCCCAGCACCCGAAATGTTCTCCCCTGGATGGGCATGGGGAACCCCCCCCACCGCGACCCTAATAGAGGATAAAGCGGAAGATAATGAATGAATGAATAATAATAATAATAATAATTATTATTATTATTATTATAACAACTCCCAGTCGCAGCGTGCTGTTTGTTTTATAGACTGATTGTCTGTAGTTTATCGACTCTGTGTCTGTTGTTCTTAAAGCCATTCCTCGTTTTGGTTTTCTGGCAAGTGAGGTCCATAAAGCCCATGCTGGTTGAGATGGTTTGGAGGATCTCCACTGGACCTCACTGAGGCCTGGCCTCCGTCTCATCCAACACCATTCAGATGAAGATGGAGATTATGAGACGGGGTCTCTCCCCCAACTTCCCAACAAACACTTCCACAAACACCGGAGGGTGATGTAGCCCAGTGGTTCTGTTGTTGGACTGTCATCCTGAAGGTTGTGGTTTCAAATCCCAGGTCCACTGACATTACCAATGTAGGTCATTGGGCAAGACCCCTAAACCTTGTTGCTCCAGGGGGGCTGCATCAACCCTGTGTTCAGACCCAAACTAAGTTGGGATACCTGTAGGTCGCTTTGGATAACAGATGAACAAACGTAACAGCATTCATGTGCTTTGAAGCTGAGAGACCTGCAACAGCGAGTCGGACGTTCCTAAAGTGTTCCGCACTCGTCATGGTGGCGTGCAGACAGGTTCATTAAAAACAGAGTGTTAACTCCAACACTTTAGGGAAGGCAGGATCACTTCCAGCTCGTCTTCTTCAACCCGAGATTTGTCTGAGATTTGAGTTTCCGCTGAAGTCCTGAGAATTAACTTCCGAGTTCACAGATTAACGTCGTGATGGATGTGCATGTGTTTGGAGGAGGAACTGCTTTCCCTGATGGGCTTTTAGCGTCCAGCCAAACTGAATTACCAGAGTAATTACACCGACTGCTTCAGCTGATGAACCCAATTCAGGAAAAACAGTGTGGTGTTTAACCCTCGAGAGCGCTGGCTTACTCTGTTTTTATAAACGGAGGGTTTTAACATTACGTACCACAAACTCGATACGTTTCCATTTTATACATGATCACATGACCCTTCACACGCATCCACAACTGAACCCTGTAGTCATCCGGACGTACCGAGTGTGTGTCCAGATGGTTAAAATCACACACTGTTGGGAAACAATTTAGGGAAGGCCCTTTCCCGTTTCGTGTGAATGGTTCCCAGTTCACAAATCAAGGTCCATAAGGCTTACGTGCTCCTCTAGTCAAGAACGAACACTCTTGGGAATGTAAAGTGTTGGAGTCCCAATACCTGTCAAATTACTTAAAGCTATAGAACGCACTGTGGAGCTTTTATAATGAAACAGGACCACAGTGCTGAGAAACCCCACCGCACGACTAAAGTCTGGCACACTACATAGTGCACTAGGGCAGTAAAAGGGACAGATCCCTAATGTTTTAACTCGGCACCTGTAACACAATCAAATAAATAATAAGTAGCATTGTTTTTGGAGTAATCTGATTGGCTGTCGTGTGATCCTCCTCGTGTTTAGCTGCGCGGCGTTAAATCGTCTTCGTACGGAGCGGATAATAATATTTTCATACTCGTTGAAGTGGCCGCGTTTTTCAGGCTTTCAGGCCGATGCTCCATCAGCACCTTAAGTGTAGCCCGAACCACTCAGGGGGCTTAAGTTGTCAAGTATTTAAAAACAAATGCCCCCATCTCGCTCCATCCTGCATGAAGCACACACTCTCACCTCTATCCCCATCCTCTAAAAGCCCTATTGTGCGTTAAGAGGACTACGAGGCGCTCCCCGAAAGGGTCGAGTTGCCACGGAGACCGGTGCACTCTGGCAGGTTGACCTCCGACCCGGCTTTTGGGCTGTCAGGCGGTGAATCGGCGAGTCGGGAGGCCGGGACTCGAATCCGCTTCAGGCTTTTTCGACAGGCACGTACTTCGGATGCCCGGTCCGGCTGCATGCTGCACGCCTCGGATACGGCGGCTATTATACGGCGCGAGTTCGGCGGTCGCGCCGAGCTATTTTTTTTTCGTCCGCTCTGTGATTGGAAGGGCGTCGGCGCAAACACAGACGCAGTCTTGATGCCGGGAGAGCAAATAAAGCATCGTTTTGAAAGTTTAGTCTCGCCTCACTGTAAACAGGTCGCCGGCCAAAACAAACAGAGCCGAGGAGCCGACGCGGCCCGGTTCGCCGAGTGCAGCGGACACCCTCGCCAGATCGCTTCGAAAGTTTACGACGATGCAGAGTTCAGGTCGTGGGCCTGCAGGGCCGGTGGTCGGCCCGTGCCTCTTAATTACGGCGCCATTAGCACGCCGGCGCCTTTGATTTCCCTAAGAATGGCTTCGGTAATTGTTTAATTTGCCACAGGCGCAAAACAATGGAGGCCAGCTTGAGCCTAAGGTGGGTCTTTCTGGTCCTGTTGTGTGTCGCCTGCGGTGAATGCTGATTTTGTGTATGCAGCCTGGACTAACAGAAGGTGTAAATGACCGGTATTAGGCAGGTGATGGCCTCCTGACAATAGGCAGCCACGCGGGGAGGCAGTAGCTTTATCAGCGGTGATTAGCACCTTAACACCGGCGCCTGCAGGAGGGCCATTTGGTGTCTGCAGGGGACCTTAAATAAGCACGCAGCACACAGTGGATGATTGACATTATCTCCTGAGTGGCTTTCTGTCTGGATGGTGGCTTGGCTATGTATGGGCCTCAAGAATGTTTTCTTTGGACTGGGCTTCGCAAACCGAGGGCCTTTATTATTTATTTCTTAAGCGTAGTGGTCACATACGCAGGCTTGTGAAAGTGCAGGGGAAACTTATTTGCCTTATTTTAACCAAAGCCTCGTTTTTCCTTTCGTTTCGAGGCCAGTTTGTTTTACAAGAGACGAAAGGATGTGATTTTAAAATGGCTTATGTTTACGTACAACGATTTAATGGGTTATTATTGTCGTTTTGGAGGAAAACTGGCACAAGTAATGTGTATTACTTACTTTATACGGTCTGTATTATTGTGTGTGTGTGTGTGTGTGTGTGTGTATAGAAGCTGCACTCAGTACAGATCGTCAGCTTTGTTCTGAAGATGAACTTGTTTTTCTTTGTGCAGCCGTGATGATGAGGTTTATAATGTTTAAGGATTCAGGAGAATGTGGGTCAGACCCAAAGTTACCCCCAAAGAACCATCTCTCTCTCTCTCTCTCTCTCTCTCTCTCTCTCTCTCTCTCTCTCTCCCCCCCCCCCCCCCCCCCCCCCCACGTCGCTCTCCTTCAATGGAAAGCATGTCAGCCTGCCTCCAGGTTGAGAAAGTGAGCCTGATATTCAGACCGCTCTATTTGGATGCTGCTGGCAACCGATGGCTTTTCCCTCACAAACAAATGCCCCACACATCTGCCTCCCCGTATCCCTGGCAGGCCCACCTCTCCCTCCCCGCCCGCTGACAAAGCCTCCTGGCTCCTCATCCCTCGCCTCTCTCTCGCGCTCTGAAAGGGGCCGGACAATCAGACCCGGGCTCCTGGCACCCGCCGAGCCCCAGAGCATATGCCATATTCTCTCTGTTCAGAAAACCAAAGGCGCCCACTTGGCGTCACTCGGGATACCCCGTCGCCACCTTTTGTTGCGCCGCTCCCCGTACATTCCTCATTACATGCACCAGGCTATGACTGATGTCGTATCAGTGCGCCGCGGGCCAAGACCAAGAGCTGGAAGACAAATAGAGAGTGAGGGACGGATCAGACGGAAGTTCGTCCAAGGCCTACTTTTTGGTTGATTTGGGTTCTGGAGTAGGAGCAGGTCAAAGGGGGGAACCCGAAATGTGGGAGGGTTTAAAAATGAATACAACTGCAGTCACCCTTACAGACCCAGGATGTATTCATCAACCGCTGTTAACGTGAGAGAGAGAGAGAGAGAGAGAGAGAGAGAGAGAGAGAGAGAGAGAGAGAGAGAGAGAGAGAGAGAGAGAGAGAGAGGGAGTGTGTGTGTGTTCTGACTGCCTGTTGGTTAGAATCAGTTCTTTGTTTTTGCTTTGTTCATAAGAACCTAAAACAAAACATTGTTTGTGAAATTACACAATACTTTAGGATCCTACTTTAGTGACAACTGTATGCTTCTAACATTCTAACAGTTTGGGGAAGGCCCTTTTCTGTTCCCCACTGAACAAAGCACGGCATGTTTATTTGATATGAATTTAATGTGAAAGAACATGATGGGACCTCAAAACCATTTTGAATTTTGTGAGCCGCGTCCTCACTCCTAACATCAGTGAGTGACCTCGTGAAGGTTCCACAGACACGCTCCGGAGTCCTGCCGTCCTCTGAGTGTACAACTGAGGAGTCCAGGTCTTTAAGAGTGTAATGGGAAGGTGTCCCGATACTTTTGTTTGTTTTCGCCTACACCCAGAACTACACGAGAGCTTCTGCGGTGGACGTTAATGACGGTGGAGGAACTTGGCCGATGCGCCGCCGCTGTCATCTGGCAGCTAACTAAGCGCTTTACAAGAGAATGTTCTTAATTTCCTGCTTTTTATTGACGCTGGTTGGAGATGTGTAATAAAGTGCACTCTATCTGAGGTGTGTGTGTGTGTGTGTGTGTGCATGTCGTAGTGAAAGCGAGTGCACCTGTAATGCGTTAGCGCCGTTACCTGGAGCCGCCTGTAAAACGTGATTACACTGCCGAGTTTATACGCGACTTTTCCGAAGCCTCGCTGAATAAACACTCAGCATGCGGACCGAAGAGCAGCGCCTCTGTCCCGTCCTCTCGCCCGCTCGCTCGCTCGCTCTGGAAATAGAATCTGCTGACCAGCGCCGGCTTTTGGAACCCGGGCGTAGGCGCGCGCCAGCTCGAGGACAGTTTTAGTGCCGCCGGTTCTGCCGGTGCGCCGCTGCGCTGTTTGGACAGGCCCGGAGTGCTAAGCGGGCAGGATGGCACCACACCGGTCCGGGGCACACGGCTCGGGCCGGAGGACGGACGGACGGACGGCGTCCCGACGGTCCGACAGGCCGAGCGTTTTGGGATTCGCCAGGCGGCCTCGTGTGGATCTGCGACGATGCCAAGAAACAAAAAGAGGCCCGAACGAAAAAACCTAACGTGAATCCTGCTGCACTGTTCGACTTCCAGTTTATTCTTAGAAGTTTACAGGAGGTGATATCGGTCTGTCCATCTCATCCCCACCCCCCCCCCCCCCCCCCCCCCCCAAACGCCCCCAGCTCTCCCACTCTGCCGCTGCCTGGCCATTCAGATCTGATGTCAACTCCAAGAATTTCCTCTTTTCGGATGGGAATGAGGGGCCCACACTGCTCTCTATCTCGTTGCCCTTTCCCCCCCCCTCCCCGTTACCGGCCCCCCCCCCCCAGCTGTCAGGAAACAATACCCTGTGCCTGCACCGACAAACCTCATTCCTGAAAATGTTTTTCTTCTCCTTCCCCCTCCCATCGCGCCTCTCCGTCCGCTCTTCCCCTCGCGCCGTTGATGCCTTTTCCATTTTTAAACCCGCGCCCATGTAAACTTCCTCCGTCACTGTCCAGCGTTTCCAGCGAGGGAGGCTTTCGGCGCGGCCGTGGGGCCCCCGTCTAATCCCGCGGCTGACCTCCCTGACCCGCTCACTCACTCGTGCGAGCTATAAAGCCCACCCATGAAATCATTTGGAAAGATTAGCCCGGTGGAGATTTGAATAGCAATTGTATTACATTTGCAATTAGTGTTCGCCCAAAACAGATTCTGTGGCCGGACACCCATTTTTACCTCGGTTTGACCCCCCGCCTTCCACGAAACGGCCCCGGCCAGCGTCGCCTTTCAAATCCTGAATGATAACTGAAGAAAGATCAGCGGCTTAAACCCGCCATATTCTACAGATTAGCGATCATGAGAAGACGGAAACCACCGGGAGCCGGCCGCGCCGAACCCCTTCAGCCCTCGACTTTATGAAAACATGGATTTATGATCTAATCCCGAAGAAATAGTTTACGGGCTCGGGCAAAGAAACGACGCTCAATTCCAATATGAAGTTGTGTCGGAAGGCCGAAGGCTTATTTTCTAATATTCAGCTGCAGATTAACGAGATTAAAGGACTGTAATCGCTCATTTCTCTGGATGGTCAGCGATGGGACGCGTCCAGAATTTACGGATTTACGGCGTGTTGTGCCGGAGTTTCCATTCGCCGCTGACATTGGAAATAAACCGTGTGTTACATAGTTCTATATAAAGTCCACAGACTCTGCTTTCTAATCCCAGCCAAAATTAGGCTCCACCCAAGAATTTGGCATTCCACAAGGTTTTGGAGCGGGTCCGTTGGGCTTCATTCATATAGAAGTGTGTGTGTGCTCTGACTCTTGGAGCCTGGCTCACAATCTAAGTTCTAGTTCATCCCTAAAAGCGTTTGATGGGATTGAGGTCAGAGTGTTTTTTTGGGTTTCTATGAACTGTGGATATAAAAATAGAGCAGGGTCTTCCCTAAACTGTTGAAAGCATGTCTGTAGTTGTCTGTGGGCGTGATGTAGTACTCCGGTGGTAATGGGACTGAATTTAATAACTGAGACGTGTGTCCCAAAACTTTTATCCATACAGAGTAGGAAGTGTGTGTGTGTGTGTGTGTGTGGGGGGGGGGGGGGGGGAGAGGATGGTTGCCATTACTAAGGCTTCCTCCCATACTCCGAATCCAAATTAGCCCTGCAGTCCAGCCGTAATCCAGCCGTAAAGCGTGGAATATGGGAGCCCCTCGCACAACAACTTTTATTAGTATTCAATCTGGGGAGAAAATGTCCGCGCAAATGAAAATCTGCAGCATCCGGCCATTAAACTGATCCACAAACCAGATGTGCGAGCCGAACCCCAGTCCACGGGCCGGAGAGGAAGCTACGGGGGGAAGGGGGGGCCCCCGAGGGATGGCCCCATGGGGATCGAGGATTGGTCAATCGGCACACTTGTCAGATGAGTCCTGGACGTGAGGACACCTGGAAAGAGCGGTCTGCACGGCGATCGGGATTATTCCGCTCTCGCCGTCGCCGACAGCGGGGGGGGGGGGGGGGGGTATTGAAGATGGGGTCGGGATGCGTATCGTTAAAACGCCGCCGTAGGGGGACGGTCACGGGGTCAGGCCTATTCACCAGGGCATCGCCGGCGGAACGGAGCTCTCACCGCTGTCCTGTTTTCCCAGCGCTCTCTGTGGGACGTCCTCCCAGCTGTCTCTCTCTCTCTCTCGTGCGCACACACACACACACACACACACACACACACTTGTGCACACACACTCGTGCTCTGTCTTTGACGATGGAATCCCACAGATGGGCTCTTGTAGAAACACATTCCCCGACAAACGCCGATTTCACACTCCTCTCCCAGCACTGTGCTTCCATTCCTCATGCTCACTGACGCTGACATACACACTTGTTGCGCACACACACACACACACACACACACACACACACACACACACACACATACACCTGTGAGTGGAACTGCTCTCTCTTGACCACTGGCCTGTTATTTATGAGTTTTCCTTTCCTTATTGGATTGGGTCGAGCATTCCTTCCAGTCTCACACACACACACACACACACACACACACACACCACAGTCCATCACCCGGTGTTCTGTAAGCCATCGATGGCTGGTGCATCTCCGTCACATCACGAGGAGAAATGATTTCTACGGTCCACTGTGTCCTGTTTTATGACTTTAGCTGCTGTGTGTCTGACTCTCATGATCTTTAACTTGTTCTCCTTCCACAGTATCTGCAGATGAAATGGCCTCTGCTGGATGTGCCCGGCACCGCAGCACTGAAGGACTCCCGCTCACCTACACCAGGACATTTGGTAAGCTCACTCACACACACACACACACACACACACCTGCATTATTATAATCATCAATAAACGCTTAACTGTATGCTTCCAATTTTGTAAAAACAATTTGGGGAAGGCCCTATGTACTTATCCTACTCAGTCTGCACCTCCCAACGGCAAACTACGGTCAGCTGCCATCGAAACATTTTCTTATTGAAGTCTCTGTTCTAATTCATCCCTAACGCGGTGATGAGGTTTGAGGCCGTGGCTCTGTGCAGATCGCTCAGGGTTCCAGGCCCTGCTTTGGGATCGGAGCGCAGTCATGCTGACACAGCGAGAGAGGCCTTCCCCAAACTGTTCCCACAAAGCCGGAAGCTTGCACTTGTCCAGTGTTGTGTGTGTGTCGTTTTAAACCTCTCGCAGTGACTCTGAATGAGAACTGTGTGTGTGGATCCTCTGTGTTTTTTTAATTTTTTTATATTATTTTTATAATTTTTTTACTTTTTTTATTTATAGTATTTTTTATTATACTTTTTTTTTTTTTAATACATATACCATTCATGCATTGTGCTCTGGATGAATAGAAGTCCCACCCCTGAGTGTGTTATCAGTGGGTTTTTGAAGACAGGTAGACAGTGGGTTTTTGAAGACAGGTAGAATTTTTTTTTTTTCTTTTCTTGTTTTTTTTGTTTGTTTGGCGAAACGAAAACCGAACCCAGATGAGCGATTAGTATTCAGATTGTGCCGGAGGAACCGCGATGGTTGTCTTTCCGCGGATCACTGGAGAACACTGCAGATCACTTTCTGCTCTCGGAACAAAACAAACTCGCGGCTCCTGGTCGCGTCCGATCTGATAGTGTGCCACCCCACCACATGGCGCTCCGGCCCAACCCAGCTGCACCTCCATCCCCGGGCGGGCAGGTGGTGAGGGAATGTGTACCTGGGCGCTAATGAGGTGTGCAGTTGCCGGGGTTCAGCGCCGTCCGACCGGTTTTCGGACGAGGGCGGCGTGAGATAAGAGAGCCGCAGGCGGCGATAAGGCCGCGGCGCGATAAAGCATCTGCTCGGGCAGGCAGCGCCCGCGGAAGGTCCGCGCCGCGCTCGCTCCGGGTTGGAGGGTCGGCGGCGCGGCTTTATTTACATGCATACAGACGGAAATGCATTCAGCATTTAAAACCATAACAGAGCGGCGAACTCTATAAACATTTCTGAGAAGAGAATGTTTTGAAGTTTTCTGCACAAAAAAGAATCACATGCTGGAGTTACAGTGAACAATAAACAGAACAGGGTCAGAATTCGGTCAGTGCTACAGGTGCCACGTTCTCCCAACATCTATTTTTTATAACTCTCAAACACCTCCACACCATTAAATCAATGTTACAAACCATTTTAGACAACTGTAGGTGTTTTACCTGATGCAAATAGTTTGGGGAAGGCCCCTTTTCTGTCCCCAGTGCAACCAGCAAGCTGTATTAAACCAAGAAACTACAGAAAGTTTTGACCACAAACTTTTGGATTAGTAGAGGGACTGGATGTGTAAGCTGGACTCCCCCACCCAACATCAGTGTCTGACCGCTTTAATGACCTGCAGAATCAAAGAAGTACAAAATCATGCAGAAAGCCTTTGCTGAGGAGAGAAAGCTGTTATCTAAACACTGACCAGTTACATTGAGGGGAAGTCTGCACGTTGTTTTCATCGTTTCGTTTATTATTTAAATATAAATCCTCGTTTCTTTATCACCTGTCATTAATATAATACATGTAAATGACATTTTTGAATAATTAAATTTTCTTAAATTGTGCTTGTGCGGCACGGTGGTTTAGTGATTTAGCATGTTCTCCTCTCAGCGCTAGGGATTCCCGGTTCAAATCCCCATCTGGGTGGAGTTTCCATGTTCTCCCCGTGTCCGCGTGGGTTTCCTCCGGGTTCTCCGGTTTCCTCCCACAGTCCAAAAACATGGATCAAGTCAATTGAATTCTCAAAATTGCCCCAAATAGAGTGTGTATGTCTGTGTGAGTGAGTGTGTGCCCAGTGATGGATTGGCGCCCTGTCCTGGGTCTATCTGCCCAGCGCCCGAGATGTTCTCCCCTGGATGGGCATGGGGAACCCCCCCGCGACCCTAATAGAGGATAAAGCGGGAGATAATGAATGAATGAATGAATGTGCTTTTCTCGCGTGTAAACATCCCAAAGTCTCCCGGACAAAATCTGATTGCAGTTTGTTCCCCCCGCCGACCCCCGCTTCACCTCCACACAGCAGCCCGCCGTCGTCCCCAAAGACACCGAGATCCTTGTCCAGCTCCTGCCGCTGCGGTTTTATTGTATTTACCTAAAATCTGTCCTCATAAAGGGCAGACGTGCATCACACACACGGCAGAGAACGCGCCGCGCCACGCTGACCCACGGCCGGCGGATGAATGGCACGTATTGAGGGTTCGTCGCGAGGGCTGCGGGTTTGTTTTACGGAACGCGGAGGGGCCGACGGTGGGCGGAGACTGAGACAGGGCTCCTTTCAGCCTCGCCGCCTGCAGGAAAGGCAAATAAGCTCGGCACCTGATTACCAGACGAGCGCTCGCACAGATCCCAGAACATCCTCACACGCCCCAAACGAGAAGTTCAGTCCAAACAGCAAATCAATGTCTGTCCACAGGAAGGTCCATAAGCATGGTTCACCTCTGACCACCGCCCTGTGAAATACCTTTGAGATGAATTAGAATGGCGATTGTGTCCAATAATCTGGCTATACACTGCAATAAGGGGACTATTTTAGAGTGTGTAGGGGGCTATGTAGGTGTGTGTAAGCTGTAAGGGGACTATGTAGGTGTGTGTAAGCTGTAAGGGGACTATGTAGGTGTGTAAGGGGACTATGTAGGTGTGTGTAAGCTGTAAGGGGACTATGTAGGTGTGTGTAAGCTGTAAGGGGACTATGTAGGTGTGTAAGGGGACTATGTAGGTGTGTGTAAGCTGTAAGGGGACTATGTAGGTGTGTGTAAGACGTAAGGGGACTATGTAGGTGTGTGTAAGACGTAAGGGGTCTATGTAGGTGTGTAAGGGGACTATGTAGGTGTGTGTAAACTGTAAGGGGACTATGTAGGTGTGTGTAAGCTGTAAGGGGACTATGTAGGTGTGTAAGGGGACTATGTAGGTGTGTAAGGGGACTATGTAGGTGTGTGTAAGCTGTAAGGGGACTATGTAGGTGTGTGTAAGACGTAAGGGGACTATGTAGGTGTGTAAGGGGACTATGTAGGTGTGTGTAAACTGTAAGGGGACTATGTAGGTGTGTGTAAGCTGTAAGGGGACTATGTAGGTGTGTAAGGGGACTATGTAGGTGTGTAAGGGGACTATGTAGGTGTGTGTAAGCTGTAAGGGGACTATGTAGGTGTGTGTAAGACGTAAGGGGACTATGTAGGTGTGTGTAAGACGTAAGGGGTCTATGTAGGTGTGTAAGGGGACTATGTAGGTGTGTGTAAACTGTAAGGGGACTATGTAGGTGTGTAAGGGGACTATGTAGGTGTGTAAGGGGACTATGTAGGTGTGTGTAAGCTGTAAGGGGACTATGTAGGTGTGTAAGGGGACTATGTAGGTGTGTGTAAGCTGTAAGGGGACTATGTAGGTGTGTAAGGGGACTATGTAGGTGTGTGTAAGCTGTAAGGGGACTATGTAGGTGTGTAAGGGGACTATGTAGGTGTGTAAGGGGACTATGTAGGTGTGTAAGGGGACTATGTAGGTGTGTGTAAGCTGTAAGGGGACTATGTAGGTGTGTAAGGGGACTATGTAGGTGTGTAAGGGGACTATGTAGGTGTGTAAGGGGACTATGTAGGTGTGTGTAAGCTGTAAGGGGACTATGTAGGTGTGTAAGGGGACTATGTAGGTGTGTGTAAGCTGTAAGGGGACCATGTAGGTGTGTAAGGGGACTATGTAGGTGTGTAAGGGGACTATGTAGGTGTGTGTAAGCTGTAAGGGGACTATGTAGGTGTGTAAGGGGACTATGTAGGTGTGTGTAAGCTGTAAGGGGACTATGTAGGTGTGTAAGGGGACTATGTAGGTGTGTGTAAGCTGTAAGGGGACTATGTAGGTGTGTGTAAGCTGTAAGGGGACTATGTAGGTGTGTGTAAGCTGTAAGGGGACTATGTAGGTGTGTGTAAGCTGTAAGGGGACTATGTAGGTGTGTGTAAGCTGTAAGGGGACTATGTAGGTGTGTGTAAGCTGTAAGGGGACTATGTAGGTGTGTAAGGGGACTATGTAGGTGTGTAAGGGGACTATGTAGGTGTGTAAGGGGACTATGTAGGTGTGTGTAAGCTGTAAGGGGACTATGTAGGTGTGTGTAAGCTGTACTTTGGGGAGTTTCAGGTCTAATTAGAATTTGTTTAGCTGTAATCCCATCTCCAGTGAGAAATGATAATCCTTAATCTCGGCCTCCGTCGCTCCAGCAGTGAGTTCTCACACGGAACGTCTCAGCCCTCGTAGCTCGTTATGTCATTTCACAAACTCGTCGCTAATGAGCCGCGTCTTCATACCAGACCAAACCGGTTTAGTGGAAAAACTAATTCGCACAATTACACCATTACATTCAGGAACACGACTAATGAGGCTCATTTCTTAAGTGATGGGGGCGTGTCCTCGGTGGGTGACGCAATGCATCTCACCGACGTCCAGAACGTCCGGCCGCGTCGTCTTCCTCGTGACGTCCGGATGACGGAGAGGAGAAACATTCAGGAGCTGTGTTTAGTAGTGTGCAGCTGCGCAGTGGGTTTGCTGGCCGTCTGCACTGAACGCAGAGGTTCCGAGGAACCGAGTGGC
The DNA here is from genome assembly GCA_019802505.1 of Corydoras sp. C115. Lineage (NCBI taxonomy): Eukaryota > Metazoa > Chordata > Actinopteri > Siluriformes > Callichthyidae > Corydoras > Corydoras sp. C115. The sequence continues at coordinate 180,768 of JAFMOC010000134.1, forward strand.
ACCCATGTGGAGGAGAACATGATGACGGAACCTTTGGCTTCCCTTCAGGTTGATGGCTTTGCGTCATCGGACACACTGCCTTCATACCGTCCCATCACACTCAACATCTGTATACAGTCAGGTGTCTTACAGATGTGGAAACGGGGCCCCGGGTTCCACCACGGTCCTCAGTGATGTCTGTTTGGTGGGACAATGGGTGATGACTCTGACGAGGCTTGATTCGCAGTCTCGGTTCTAGATTGTTCTGAGCGGGAGCGGCAGCTCAGTGGTCAGGGCGTTGGGCTGTCGATCTGAAGGTTGTGGGTTCAAATCCCAGCTCCACTGAAGTTACCAGTGTGGGCCCTTAACCCTCACTGCTCCGGGTGATGTTGTGATTAACGCTTTGGATAAAAGTGTCCAATAAATGACCCGATGACCAGTAAGCTGTTGAGAGGTTGAGATTGGGTTACTCTCTAACTCTCTCACTGTGCAGGGGTGCGGTCAGTCGTGCGGTCAGTCGTGGCCCCCACTGTTTTTTAGTTTCAGGTGCTGAAGGAGGAAGGCGTGAAGCTTGACGTTGTGTTTCTTGATCGGTTTTGTTTTCTGAGATCCGTTTGGTTTCCATCCAGTGCTTTTTGTTATCCTCTGAGAAATCTGGCAACCCCTCCACCACACACACACACACACACACACACACACACACACACTCTCTTATCAATTGGCTTTCCTTAAACTCCCCTCTGTGCTGCACCAGAGCCACCACTCTGTCGGCAGCCTGATAAACTCTGTTAATCAGCATGTTTTGCTCTTTTTTTTTTTTTTTTTTTTTTTTTGTTGCGCGTCCACCTCCGTCTGCACTCCATTCGAATGCTGATGTCATGGTCAGGCCACTCTGACATCCATTTCCTGTGCATCTGACAAACAAAGCCGAGCGATCTCAGCATGCATCGCATTCTCCTCTTTCTCTTTCCCTTCTTACCCCCCCCCCCCCCACCCCCACCCTACTACTTTTTTTTTTTTTTTTTTCTCTCTTTCCTTCAAACTCACTGAAAAGCCTCTGAAACCTCCCACCCTGCAAATGAATGCCGAAAAGGGGCACGCTGCTACCCCCGCTCCATCCCCACCCCCCCGTTCCCAAATCTCCCCCACGCAGTTCTTGCTCCACTCCGGACCCGAGTCGGGTCGCTCGGTTAGCCGATTCGATTCCCAGAGGCGGTTTGCCTAATAATTCATCTCAGATGTGGAGGATCAGGAGCCGAGGCTGAAGGAAACCCTCCTCCCTCGGCCGGCCCTGCAGGAAACACGCCTTCACCAAAGTAGCGCTGAAAGTAGTGCGCGGGGGTCCCGTTTGGATTCCCGTTTGGAGTCGCGTCCTCTCTCACAGCCGTGACGGAGATCAGGGTTCCTGACGTAGACGCGAAACTGCGAGCGGGTTCCTGAGGTTCTGAGTTTACCGTTTAGAGTGGGTTATAATCTGTAACCGCTTTGGTTCACTCGTTCCCTTATCCACTATTCACTACGTAGTGAACGGTCTATACATACAACTGATTTAGAACACGCTGGGGGGGTTCCCCCCACTCCCTTCACCCCCGTAGAATAAAAACTTGCCCTTTTTACATAATATATTCATTTAATGTACATGACTTCACCTCTGGGGGCACTGTGGCTCAGTGATAAGCAAATCCGCCTCTCAGCGCTGGGGATCCGGGTTCGGATCCCGATCTGGGTGGAGTTTGCGTGTTCTCCCCTTGTCCGTGTGGGTTTCCAGGTAAATTGAACGCTCTAATTTGCCCCATATAGAGTGTGTCTGTGAGTGAGTGTGCCGAGTGATGGATTGGTGCCCTGTCCTGGGTGTCCTGCCCAAAGCCCAAAACAGTCAAACACAGTCAACCCCCCCCCCCCAGCAAATGATAATGAATGAATGAATGACTCTCTCGACTCCTCGCACCTCGGCCGTATCACCCGGCTCTTATCAGGAGAGTCCTGTGTGGACTCTGTAGTATCAGAGACCCTGATGCGTGGCTCCTTCTCCTGGTTCAAATTGTAACGCGTAGTTAAGAAAGTTAAGACGCTGCGCTGGAATCGAAACGTGTTCCTGCAAGCGCCTCGTTCAGTAGAGCTGCTATTAATCATATTGAATACAGGTAATGATGGAGAGTGTGTGACTCCTCCCTTCACCTGAGCTCACTCACTCACTCTCTCTCTCACTCGCCGTAAACCCAAGCCCTGCTCGTACAGTTTGTTTTAAAGTGTGTGTGTGTGTGTGTGTGTGTGTTGGAGCGGATCCAGCTTGGCACTGGTTCCCAGTTCAGATGTGCTGTGGGCCTGTCCCGGTTGCATCACGGGGTCTTGTGCGGGTTGTTTGTGTGAGATTATGTGCTACTACATGCCCTCGCTCACAGGAATCTGAATGCACATTGCAGTTCCACGTCCAGCCACCGGGGGTGTTTTTTTTATTTATTTATTTTTTTTCTTTCTTTTTTTTTTTTTTTCTTTTCTTTTTTTTTCTAATGGTAGTTTGTTTTGGAGACGACATCGAATTAACGAGAAGCGTTTCCCTCTCTGTCTGTCAGTCTAATAAGGTTCCCGTGGTGCAGCACGCTCACATGCACCCGCTGACCCCCCTCATCACCTACAGTAATGATCACTTTCCACCGGCCACGCCACCCGCGCATCTCTCCCCGGAGATCCTCGACCCAAAGACAGGTGACACACACACACACACACACACACACACATACTGTATGGCGGTTTCCCTCATCTTAAAGTTTTAATGATTTTATCTCATTGAAATCTCAGGGTTCAATCTGACATTCTCAAATCATTTTTGTCTTTGTTTTTTTTTTATTTGAAAAAGAGCTGTTTAGAAAACATTGATATTTATTTACAGGGTTTTGTTATTTTTTAATATAAGTGATTTAATTGTGATACCTTTTGGCTTGACGCTGACAATTTGTGTTATCCAGGTATTCCACGAACCCCTCACCCCTCAGAGCTGTCTCCATATTACCCCCTCTCTCCCGGAGCTGTCGGTCAGATTGCCCACCCTCTGGGCTGGCTGGTCCCACAGTAAGCATCTCTCACACACACACACACACACACACACACACACACACACACACGGATTCTCAGACTCGAATTCATCAAACTCCCCAGACAATTATATGGCTGAAGGTCTAATCCTTTAACCCCCATCTCTCACTGTTGTAGGCAAGCACAGCCCATGTACTCCATCCCTCCCGGCGGTTTCCGACACCCGTACCCAGCTCTGGCTATGAATGCCTCCATGTCCAGGTACGTCTGCTCTCCAGAAACACGAGTCTGATTCAAAATGTATTCACTGTGATGGTTCGGGGGGGGTTGGATGATGGTTGATGGTTGATGGTGTGAGTCCCACTCCCGTCTCGATGACCTCATGAGAGTTAAGCTCAGGATAACGCCGCCGTCTGCTGAATGATGTAACGTCCTCCGTCAAAGTTCAGTTCGGCGAAGACACAAAATCCCACATGCTGGAACTGTAAAGGGCCTTCCCCAAACTGTTCCCTGCTTTTAAGAATATCCTGGTGTTGATGCACTATCTATATTCACGGGTTAAGGCCTGTCCTAATACTTTTGTTCCTTATACAGTGTAACTCCTCACTGTTATATCCTTTTTTTTTATTTAAACACAAAGCTTTCTTGTGTAAGATGTAAAAAAAAAAAAAAAAAAAAAAAAGAAAACCCAAACCCTGATTACTGAAGGTTTAACGCTTGTTCAGTCCAATTAAATTATTTTTATGGAGTGTTTTTCTCAGCGTTTTTAGAGAAATTGGGCCAACATTTCAAAAAAGCAGCCAGAAGCAGCAATCATAACCCAAAAAATATAAAATAATAAACCCTGAACTCAAATAAGTTTATCTGGTACCGTTACCCTGGTTCCTGGTACTTTGCTTTAATTCTGTAGTTTATATTTGGGGTTTTACGTTGAGAAATGGAAGTGGAGCTGTAGACGATGAAGAACACGGTATTTTAATTAGTGCTTCACGACGAACACAAACTAACCTGCTCACGCGGTTTGGTTCCAGATATTAAAAGAGAGAACTAATTTCTCACATTGATTAATTAATTGTCGCATGGTGTCGCTGTTTACATCGGAAAAATATAAGCACAATATCTTTTAGTCCTCGTCTAATTTGTAAATTGTTCTTCAGATTTCCATCAATAAAAAGCAGAGTTAATACAAAAAAATGCCTTGATTTAAACCCTCTGTCAGCTGACGCGTCTCCGTCTCTGAGGTCTTGACGGCAGCCTCAGCCTCAAAGCGCCAAAACAAACGCGAAAAGCCAGCGATTATTTTGGCCGGACGAGTCCATTTGGTTTGGGGAGGGAAAAACGTCTCGGCATAAAACGTTTCCTGAAACACGGGTCGCCCCGCAGCCGGGTCCGATCCGGCGCGTCTCCTTCACTCAGCCAGACGTCCTCAAGAGCACGGGGTTTGTGCAGAGTGCGGCGTTTTAAACGTCGTTACCTGCCGCGTGACGCACCGCAAAAAGAATTTAAAATGAAGAGGCGGGGAAACAAAAACAGCACGGCCCCGTTCTTCCCCCGAGCCGGGCGGCAGCGGCGACGATAATGCGCCATTGTGCGCGGCCGCGAACCCGCAGCGCCGCTATCTGAAAGGTGTCCTATTCAGGCCACTGTAGGATGTGGGTTTTGAGGTTTCGGGAAAGGTGTGTGCGAGTGTGTGCGTGTTCGGAAAGTGGTCTCGGGTGTCGCGTTCACCTCGGTTTCCAGGGTAACTGCACACTCGGCTCTTGCCTGTAGCTGGACTCATAATGGGGCCTTTGAGAGCGTCTTTATTTGGCCTACATGTGAAATATGAATGAGAAAGGTGTGTGTGTGTGGGGGGGGGGGGTGTGGGTGTGGGTGGGTGTGGGTGCCTGTTTAGTCTAGACACATCATTAAGAGGCTCACAAAAGTGCCTGTGCCAACGAGTGGCTAAGGATGACTGCGGTTTGAGTCATTAAAGGAGACAAGAGTGTAGTGTGTGTGTGTGTGTGTGTCCGCACACACACCAGCGTTTAAAGGATTTCTACACTGTTTGAGGAGCGAGGCACGCTGCGTTCCGAGGTTAAGTCTGTTGCTTTTCTTTGTGCAGTTTGGTGTCGAGTCGCTTCTCCCCTCACATGGTGCCTCATCATCCTCACAGCCTTCATCAAACCGGCATCCCTCACCCTGCTATAGTCTCTCCTGCAATCAAGCAGGAGCCCAACGGGGAGCTCAGTCCCTCCACACAGACGTAAGTGTTTACACACACACACACTTCCAACTTTATGAGAAGCAGTTTGGGGAAGTTCCTTTACATTTCCAAGCTGATGGTTCTTAAATCACTTCGCTCCAGTGATGATCGCCGCCTGGCGGTTCCACCTCACCGAGGAGCTGATTCTCACTCGGTGGCGTTCACCACTGCAACATGGTGGAACGATCTTCCCAACTCTGTCCGTAAGGCAGAATCACTTATCAGTTTTAAGAAACTACTGAAGACGCATCTCTTTAACAAATACCTGTTGTAGAAAAAAAAAGGGGGGGGGGGCGCAGCATCGAATAACAACCAGGTTTGTTGAATTTACAGTATAGTTGGTTTTCTCCATGACTTTTGACTGTAATGTTCTCGTTTGTAAGTCGCTTTGGATAAAAGCGTCTGCTAAATGACTAAATGTAAATGTAAACACACAGGAGCCTCAGCTCCATCCCCTCGTCCACCATCGGTGTCTGACCTCGTAATCACTCTTATTAGTAAACGGGCAATAATCCCCCCCCCCCCCCAAGCTCCAAAATCTTGTAGAAAGCCTCCCCAGGAGGGTGGATGGTGTCGTTAATGTAGCACTAAAGTATGATGTCGTAAAAGCACCTTCATTCATTCATTCATTCATTATCTTCCGCTTAATCCTCTACTCGGGTGGTGGGGTGGATTCTGGCACTGGGCAGATACTCACACAGACACATACACTCAGTATATATCACCTTGAATCCATGTTTTTGGACTGTGAGAACAGTGGGAAACCCACATATACATGGGGAGAACATGCAAATGCACCACCCAGATCGGGATTTGAACCTGGATAACCAACGCTGAGAGGAGAACGATAAAAGCACCGGTTCTGTTTACATTAGGACTGAATTCCCGACCTTGCGCAGGGGAATCTGAGCCGAACGCTCGCCGCCGCCGCCGAGGAAACGGCAGCCGTCTGAAGTAAATCCAGAACGTATGGTTCCATCGGCCGGCGTTCAGCGGCGCCATCGTACCATGTTCTTAAATCACTCGAATCGGTGCGGCACCGCCAAGGACGCGACCGTTATCCTCACCAGCTCTACAAACACCCGCCGCGTTGCCCTGCTGCCTGATTCATGTCCGGAGCATCCGTACCGTCGGGTACAAGTGGAGGGGTCCGAATGATGTAATGCTATCACGTGTCATATCACGCTGTGGACTGCAGGGCGGCTCCATCTGTAACAGCTCCGTCAGCGGCACTCAGCGTCAGGACTCGTTTACAAAGCTTAGCTTCTCATCTGTAGTTATTTTGACAGCTTGCCGAGCTTTGCTCGCGTTATCAGTGTTTTGTCTACACACACACACACACACACACACACACACACACACACACACACACACTGATCAAGCTGTTGTTTTATTTGGGCGCAGGAAGTCTCCAGGGCCGGCTAAGAAAGAAGAAGAGAAGAAGCCGCACATTAAGAAGCCCCTGAACGCCTTCAT
>JAFMOC010000134.1:190000-352500 GCA_019802505.1 Corydoras sp. C115
CCACAGAGGAATGTTTGCATATTGCCGAAGCGAGCCATCTGTCTGAGTCTGATTAAACGGAGACTGCAGAGTGTAAAGCTTTGGCTTTATTAATGTTCACCTATGACGCGTTATAAGCTCTTTATTACTAATTAGGCTCTAGGGCCCCCCCCCCCCACACACACACCTTCATAACCTGCTGTCCCCTCCCCGCAGTCCAACATGCAGCGTGTGACGTGCAGTGCTCGCTCAGGAAGGTACGGCCCAGACTCTCGCTGTCCTCCTCCTATCCCATCCGTCCTCGTACCAACAAGCCTCGGGGTCGGGTCTCCTCTGTAGGAACGTTTTTGGAACCCCCCCCCCCCCCCATTCCACATTCCTGCTTCCTCTCACCGTCCAAAACCATTAGATATAATAAATAAATAAATAATAAGGGCGCAATGCTGGCTTTAGCATGTTCTCCTCTCAGCGCTAGGGATTCCTGGTTCGCATCCCCATCTGGGTGGAGTTTCCATGTTCTCCCCGTGTCCGCGTGGGTTTCCTCCGGGTTCTCCGGTTTCCTCCCACAGTCCAAAAACTTGGATCAAGTCAATTGAGTTCTCCAAATTGCCCCATATAGAGTGTGTCTGTGTGAGTGAGAGTGTGTCCAGCGATGGATTGGCGCCCTGTCCTGGGGCCCTGTCCCCCCCCCCGACCCTAATATAGGATAAAGCGGAAGATAATGAATGGATGGATGAATAATAAATAAAACTTACTTGTAATTAATGGTAGTTTTGTTTCAAGTTTAATTTCTTTTAATTTGTTTAATTTTTTGCAAGAACCCCTCCAGTATCTGCCCAGCGCCCGAAACGTTCTCCCCTGGATGTACATTGGGGAACCCCCCCCCCCCCCCCCCCCCCCCCCCGCGATAAAACGGGATAAAACCGGAAGATAATGGATGGATGGATGAATAATAAATGTGTATAATGCATTATATATGTTTGATCATTAAGTAGCGATCTCTGCTCGTTGCCCTGTTGATTAAGGAAAGGTCCCGCCCCCTACGACCCTAAATTAAAGAGCAGTTAATGAGGATCAGTGGACGAATGCGCCTCATGGCGCTCCCGGTCCGTTTCATGTCCGTTCGAGGTTCTTTGGAACGTCTGCTGAGTTTGTTCTCCTCTCTGCAGATTACTCATCGCGCAACAAGAAGCCCTGTGTGCAGTACCTTCCTCAGGAGAAGATGATCGACAGCCCGGCGTCCTCCCACGGCAGCATGCTGGACTCCCCGGCCACGCCCTCGGCCGCCCTGGCCTCGCCGGCGGCGCCCGCGCCCACTCATTCCGAGCAGGCCCAGCCGCTGTCCCTCACCACCAAACCAGAGCGCCATCACTCCCACTTCTCTCTGATCTCCAAGCCCTCGTCTTCATCCTCCGCCTCCTCCTCGTCTTCCTCTATATCCTCCCCCCCCTCCCATCCGAGCATCTCTCTCGCGGTCAGCGCCGCCAGTCAGTCCACCCCGCCCCTGCTCTCCCGGCCGATCCCCTTCGCCTCCCTGCACCCCTCCCTCTTGACCCCGCCCTCGTCGTTTCATCAGGCCGCGCTGCACTCCATGTTCCAAACACAGCCGCTCTCATTGGTAACCAAATCAGCTGACTGAAGCTACAGCAGCTCTCGCGGTCTCTCGCTGTAACTTTCTCTCACTCTTTCACACTCTCTCTCTCTCTCTCTCTCTCTCTCACTCACCGCATCACTCCGTCTCACTCTTTTTTCTTTTTTTTTCCCCCAGTTGCTGCATCTATCTCTTTGTTTTCCCTCTCTCTCTCTCTCTCTCTCTCTCTCTCTTCTTTCTCACATTTCTTGCTCCACTCTCTCACTCTTACTATCTTAACCTGACTCACTTTCTATCTCACTCATCTTTTGCACTCTCTCTCGCTCACGTTCTCACTCTTTCACACTCTCCCATTCTTTGTATCTCTCTCTCGCTCACGTTCTCGCTCACACACTCTCTCCCATTCTTTGTATCTCTCTCTCTCGCGCGCTCTCTCGTGCTCTCTCTCGCTCTCGCTCTCTCTCTCTGGTTTTACATGCTGTACATTTGCTTTTTTACCTTTTTACACACGTAGGCTTCAGGTTAACTTTTTTGATAAGCGAAAAGGAAAGGAATATTATTGGTCAATATTTGATCACCTGCTTTTTCTGTGTCTCTCTATGAAACATGTATTTTTTTGTAAAGTCTCCTTTGGAACTGGTTTCTTATTTGATACAGTTATCCGACAAACTCATTGTAAAGTATACTTGTATTAAAACTTCTTTAATAAGACAAGAAGGAACAAAAAAATCGTAAAGCTTACTTGTAATTAATGGTAGTTTTGTTTCAAGTTTAATTTCTAGTACAGGCCGTTTATTTAGGAGCCTTTTGCAACTACCCCTCCAGTTTTGAAGTGTGTGATCTTGATAAATAAAAACTTGTACATTGTTTCTAGAAGATTCTGCTTCCACTCGCCTTTTCTTTTGCGCCGCTGAGCCTCTCGCATCTCTGACGCATCTTTATTTTTACTCGGATAGGGACTCGGAGTGAAGGTAGCCAGGGTAGAGCTCGCTGGTCGGCTGACTGCGTTGTTCTGAGCTTATTATTGAGTTGAGTGAGGACAGAAGCTGGTGTAGGGACAGGTATGTAGTTTTAATTACTCTGTCAGCTGCTGTGATTTAAAGCGATACGGTACGAGAGGGCGTGGCATTATTCTGAATAAATCACGTAAAGAGGTGTTATTAGTCGTACAGTCACCGCTTTCTCGTGATTTATTCACAATAATACACAACCTCGACCTCGCGTTATTGCTTTAATAAAACACTTATAAAGACACTAAAATAAATAAAACAAGGTTTGATTCATAAATGTTTTTATTGAAAGCAAAATCATTAATTATCTGGTGTTCTGTGACGTAATCTAGTCCCATTTTTAACGTGAACCCTTATGGCTGAGTAACAGGATTCCGGTCTTGTTAACTATCACACACTGCATTCTAGTTGCCAAATTACAGAACACTTTCTGAAAAATGGGGAAAAGTTTACTTCACGCATTAATACGAATGTGAAGCGCTCAGAGACGCGTGTTATGATGTGTTTATGATGTCACGGCTGGACAAGCTGCTCAGCCAATCATTATTTTTGAGGACCGGAAGTACCCGTTTTATATTGAAGATTATACGGCATTTAGAAAGCACATATATCAGTATATCCATAAAGACGGGGTCATACCAGACTAGACGGGACCTTCCCCAAACTGTTTACACAAAGTTGGATGCATATAGTTGTGTGCAGGTCCTTGATTCTGTAACTCTGACTCCTGTGAATAAAAGATGTCCTTATATTTTAGAGATCTTTATCAAAATTCAGTTACTTTTTTATGTTGGGGTATTCGGGGCAGGGTAGCTCAGTGGTTAGAGAGTTGGACCGTCAATCTGAAGGTTGTGGGTTCAAATCCCAGGTCCACTGGCGTTACCAGTGTGGGTCCTTGGGTAAGGCCCTTAACCCTCATTACTCCAGGGATGTTGTGATGAACCCTGTGTTCAATTTGTAAGTCGCTTTGGATAAAAGTGTCGGCTTAACGACCAAATGTAAATGTATTCAGTTACTTTAGTTTTATATATTAAAACAGACATTTGATTTATATACACAGTCTGTATCTTTACAACATTCACGATGTTCGTCCGCTGAGCCCTGGTCCTCACAAGGTTTCTTTCTTTTAAAACCACAATAATAGCAGAGTTTCTCCTCGCCGCTGTCACCTCAGGTTCGGAACACCGTGAAGATGCTTTATGAATAAAAAAATATATATATATATTTATATTTATTCATTATCTTCCGCTTTATCCTCAAATAGGGTGGCGGGAGGGGGTTTCCCCATGCCCATCCAGGGGAGAACGTTTCGGGCGCTGGGCAGATACACCCAGGACAGGACGCCAATCCATCGCTGGGCACACACTCACTCACTCATACAAACACACTCTATATGGGGCAATTTGGAGAACTCAATTGACTTGATCCATGTTTTTGGACTGTGGGAGGAAACCGGAGAACCCGGAGGAAACCCACATAGACACGGGGAGAACATGGAAACTCCACCCAGATGGGGATTCAAACCGGGAATCCCTAGCGCTGAGAGGAGAACGTGCTAAACCACTAAGCCACCGTGCCGCCTATATATATATAATAAATAAATTTGAGTGTGGGTGGCACGGTGGCTTAGTGGTTTAGCAGGTTCTCCTCTCAGCGCTAGGGATTCCCGGTTTGAATCCCCATCTGGATTTCCATGTTCTCCCCGTGTCTGCGTGGGTTTCGTCTGGGTTCTCCGGTTTCCTCCCACTGTCCAAAAACATGGATCAAGTCAATTGAGTTCTGCAAATTTCCCCATATAGCGTGTGTTTGAGTGAGTGAGTGTGTGCGATGGATTGGCGCCCTGTCCTCGGTGTATCTGCCCATCACCCGAGAAGTTCTCCCCTGGATGGGCATGGGGAACCCCCCCCGCGACCCTAATAGAGGATAAAGCGGGTGATAATGAATGAACATATATATATATATATATATATTTTTTTTTTATTCTTAAAGCGTCTTCACGGTGTTCCAAACCTGAGGTGACAGCGGCGAGGAGAAACTCTGCTATTATTGTGGTTTTATTTGAGTCGGGCTGAACGTCAATGAGCGGAGAGCGCATCTCTTCTCATGCTGCACCTTTAGACCTGACCTCCGGCAGACGGTCATTATCGCCGCTGTCTCTCGTCTCGGCGCTGGTTGTAAACAGCGGAGGTCAGGAATGTCGTCTTCCATTAAGCAGCCTCGGTTTTTATGAACGTCCCGATATTCCAGAGGAATGAAATGTCTAAATGAAATGTTTAATGGGCCAAACTGCGGCGCGCTGGAAAATCACCAGCTGTGCCAGCGCGCCCAACGCCTCTGCCAAAAAGTAAACACAAATAAAACAAATTCTAACGGACATCTGTTCCTTTCTGGAATGCACAGTCCCCGTACAAGAGCCGCGAAAGCAGGTCAGCCTCTCTCTCTCTCTCTCTCTCTCTCTCTCTCTCTCGCCGGCTCTGTTCTCTCTCCGCAGCCTCCTCGTTTAGTCTTCGCGCCTTGGCCGCCCGCTCAGGTCGTAATTAAAGTGCGCCGTAATGGGATGGAGCTCCCGGGACCTCATTAGGCCTTTCAATTAATAGAAAAGGCACATGCTAAAATTCCTCTCGTTATTTAGGGGACTTTGGAGATGTGCAGAGCAGGCAAGGATGCCACGATCTGCCCGCGAAAGCGACGCCGCGGAAAAAAACAAAAACGGGTACCCGTGCAGCTTTCGCGTGGGCGGAGCTCCAGATGCGTTCCTCGCATTTCTGAACACAGAACGTAACGATGTAGTGCCTGTTATTAGGGTGGTGGATGGATCTGCGTACTGCAGTGGCTCTGACAGGGTGGTGGTGTGTTGTGACTGCGAATTAACATCCAACACGTGATTTAAATTACTTTAAAGACATTTTGCAGACACTTTGTAAGTCTTGTAGGTCTCACAGTGCATGAAAACCTGTGTGTGTGTGTGTGTGTGTGTGTGTGTGTGTGTGTGTGTGCGTCGGAAGCTAATAATACTTTACACACTGATAATCGCACTGAGATTCAGCCTCGTTAGGCCGCTGGCACTTTTGGACATCCTGTCCGCCCTCGTTACTAAACACTGTGTTGTTTTGGGCCGCATCATTCACATCGACGTTTCCTGACTGAAGATAATTAGCTTCGGTCACTGTATGTATAACATCTGGGGGGTGTGTGTGTGTGTTTGTGTGTGTGTGTGTGTGTGTCCAGACAGCCTGACACCTAGCAAGTGCTCATTTCCCTCTCTGCCCTCGGGTGAGGTACACACCTGTCAGTCACTTAAACACACACACACACACACACACAGTATGTTTTCTTTTGCTCTTCAGTCATTAAAACGGGCAGGAATCTGCCTTGCATCATCCCAGACTTCTCTCTCACTCACCTGTACTCTCTCTCTCTCTCTCTCTCTCTCTCTCTCTCTCTCTCTCTCTCACTCGCCCTCTCTCAGGGGGTCGGTGTGCCTTCAAGCGCCCTGGGCTCCACATCCAGATCCATCAGCCAAATTAAAGCTAATGAGTTGTCAGAAAAGGCCCGGGCCTCCGAACGGCCGGCCGACTCTCCCAACACCACAACAGGGCGCACGCGGCGCGAGGAGGAGAGCGAGAGTGATTTTAATATGTGGAAAGCCCTCGCACGGCCGAGGCCTCTGCACATGCCTACCTGTCTGCTTTCATTCCCTGCCATTATTTGCTTTCCTTTCCTTTCCTTTCCTCTCTCTCTCTCTCTCTCTCTCTCTCTCTCTCTCTCTCTCTCTCTCTCTCTCTCTCTCTCTCTCTCTCTCTCTCTCTCTCTCTCTCTCTCTCTCTCTCTCTCTCTCTCTCTCTCTCTCTCTCTCTCTCTCTCTCTCTCTCTCTCTCTCTCTCTCTCTCTCTCTCTGGGCCATACTCGGCGATGTTCCGCACACTCGGCGTGCTGTAAGGCGATGTAAAACGATTCCGCTGCCAGTTTTTGCGGCGCCCGCGTTTCGGCGCATTAACGGAGCCGACGCCTGCAGCTTAGCGACACGGCGCTGCGTTGGTTCTGCCCTTTCACCTCTTTCAGCGATTGTATTAGTCTATTGTTCTAGCGCCGTGTCGTAACAGCGCCTTGACCCCGCTGCATGTTTAAACCTGTTTTCGTCGTGTTTCGGCTCGTCTCCTTTATCCTGTTAACTATAGTGCTTCTGTCAATGCTGTCTTCTGTTTCTGATTATTGCGTTTGCATCGTCACATGACCTTCAGCGTGACCGTAAACAGGTGGGTCGAGCAGAGCGAACGAAACGAACCACTTACACCGAATTAAAGTCTCATTAAAAACCACCACAGACACATAAAGCATTAAAATCATATTCCGTCATTATTATCTGTCCTAAACCGTCCTTAAGCTTTTTGTTTTTTGTGCTTTTGTGCAGGTATTCTGCGGCACGGTGGCTTAGTGGTTTAGCACGTTCTCCTCTCAGCGCTAGGGATTCCCGGTTCGAATCCCCATCTGGGTGGAGGTTCCATGTTCTCCCCGTGTCTGCGTGGGTTTCCTCCGGGTTCTCCGGTTTCCTCCCATAGTCCAAAAACATGGATCAAGTCAATTGAATTCTCAAAATTGCCCCATATAGAGTGTGTATCTGTGTGAGTAAGTGTGTGCCCAGCGATGGATTGGCGCCCTGTCCTGGGTCTATCTGTCCAGCGCCCGAAACGTTCTCCCCTTGATGGGCATGGGGAACCCCCACTGCGACCCTAAAAGAGGATAAAAAGCGGGAGATAATGAATGAATGAAGGTATTCTGCCACCGCGCCGCCATCCGTAAATGCCATCACCACCACCACGAATGCTGCCCTCACACTGCCACCTCAGAGAGGCAGCAGGGCCTTTTCTTAACGGGCATTAAACCCTGTACTGGGTGTGTGGTGCAGTTTATTTCAGCATGCAATACAGGGTCCTGTAGAATCCTGCCACTGGGTTGGTGTAGAAGAAGTGGTCGGCACGCTGTATGAGCTTAAAGATTTTAGTGGGAGAGGCAACGACCAAATTTAGCAAACTAAAAGGCCAAAGTAATTATTCATTCTTCATTCATGCATTATCTCCCGCTTTATCCTCTATTAGGATCGCGGTGGCGTTCCCCATGCCCATCCAGGGGAGAACGTTTCGGGCGCTGGGCAGATACACCCAGGACAGGACGCCAATCTATCACTGGGTACACACTCAATCACACAGACATGCACACAAACAAACTCTATATGGGGCAATTTGGAGAACTCAACTGACTTGATCCTTATTTTTGGACTGTGGGAGGAAACCCATGCGGACACGGGGAGGACATGGAAACTCCACCCAGATTGGGATTCGAACCGGGAATCCCTAGTGCTGAGAGGAGAACGTGCTAAACCACTAAGCCACCGTGCCGCCTCCAAAGTAATTAATTTCAGATTTTTAAAAAGGTTTTAAAGCGTGATGGGGTTGAACATCACATCACATCCTGAGGAGGAACGGCGCCGCGGCACCAGGCCTCCCTGCAGCCGGCAGTCGGGTGAGACATCTGTCCGCCTGACGTGAGGGCGCTATTAATACATGTTAATTCTGCTCATTAGAGGCCGCTGGCGCCGATCCGAGCTTCAGTTCTTCCACTTCCCTTTGATCCCGAATGTTTTTTTTTTTTTGCCAGATTCGGCCTTTGATGCGTCACCACGGCTCCGCATTGTCTCTCCGTTCCTCCAGCGCGAGATTAATACGGACACGCGCGCCTCGCGAGGCCCGCCGAGTCCGGAGACGACGGAGTGAAGTGTGGCGGCTCGCCGAGCGCCGAGTCTCGGGCTGAATGCTTACTTATGACACTGAACGCTGAATGCGAGCTCAGGTTTGGTGAAGTAACGGCACAATCAAGGCTCTTTGTCGTCGCCGAGCGCATCTCCGGGCGACTCAAGGACGTTTCCTCTCGCTCGGCTTTTCAGTCCCTCGTACTTTTCAAAGAGAACGCGACCCGAGCCGGCGACTGGTGACGCATTATAATCTGAATCCTACATTATACATTTCTCCACCTGAAGCCGGTGATGCCGAACCCGATCCAAGGTCTTTGCTTGAGGGCTTAACAAGAGCTTTCAGGCAGAAGGAGCAGCCTTCCAATTACAAGCCGTGAATCGCTAAGCAACCACATTTAAATTTAACACGCGTTTTTTTTTTTGGTTCGACGGCAGGCCGACGATGCCGTACCGACCCGACCGTGTGGCTCTGATTCGGGATTAAAAGACGCCTCGCTCGGCGACGACACCGACGTGCTGCGGGTCCCCCGTGCAACCTGATGAGACCCTTATCGGTTGCAGCCCATTGCCCTAAGGGTCTGAGAGGATTTACATTTACATTACATTTAGTCATTTAGCAGACGCTTTTATCCAAAGCGACTTACAAATGAGAACACCACAAGTCCGAAGCCATGGAGAAAACCAACTATACTGTAAATTCATCAAACCTGATTGTTATTCGAAGCTGCCCCCCCCCCCCCTTCCTTTTTTTTTTCTACAACAGGTATTTGTTAAATAGATGCGTCTTCAGTAGTTTCTTAAAACTGTTTAGAGATTCTGCCTTACGGACAGAGTTGGGAAGATCGTTCCACCATGTTGCAGTGGTGAACGCCACCGAGTGAGAATCAGCTCCTCGGTGAGGTGGAACCGCCAGGCGGCGATCATCAGTGGAGCAAAGTGAACGAGTCGGAGTGTATTTTGAGAAGATGGAGTGAAGGTAAGAGGGGGAAGATCCAGAAATGGTTCTGTATGCCAGAGTCAGTGACTTGTACTGAATGCAGCAGCTACAGGAAGCCAATGGAGAGAAGTGAGTAATGGAGTGACATGAGTTCGCATGGGCTGGTTAAACACGAGTCGGAGTTTTGAATTAGTTGAAGAGGTCTGATGGTGGAAGCTGGGATACCGGCAAGTATTGATTACAATAATCAAGCCGGGATAATTTGATATCAGATGTAATTTGAACTCTCTAATCATGTTATCAAAACCGCCCGTTCTTGTAGATTCCTTCTTTATAACGTCAGGAAGATCAGAACCTTTCTGACTGAACATGCTACCCAACTGCTTGTTCAAGCCCTAGTCCTATCCCGGCTTGATTATTGTAATGCACTACTTGCCGGTATCCCAACTTCCACCATCAGACCTCTTCAACTAATTCAGAACTCTGCAGCCCGACTCGTGTTTAAGCAGCCCAAGCGAACTCATGTCACTCCATCACTCACTTCCCTCCATTGGTTCCCTGTAGCTGCTGCATTCAGTACAAGTCACTGACTCTGGCATACAGAACCATTTCTGGATCTTCCCCCTCTTACCTTCACTCTATCTTTTCAAAATACACTCCGACTCGTTCACTTCGCTCCAGTGATGATCGCCGCCTGGTGGTTCCACCTCACCGAGGAGCTGATTCTCATTCTGTGGCGTTCACCACTGCAACATGGTGGAACGATCTTCCCAACTCTGTCCTTAAGGCAGAATCTCTAAACAGTTTTAAGAAACTACTGAAGACGCATCTATTTAACAAATACCTGTTGTAGAAAAAAAAAAGGAAGGGGGGGGGGGGGCAGCTTTGAATAACAATCAGGTTTGATGAATTTACAGTATAGTTGGTTTTCTCCATGGCTTCTGACTTGTGGTGTTCTCATTTGTAAGTCGCTTTGGATAAAAGCGTCTGCTGAATGACTAAATGTAAATGTAAATGTTGATATGAGCGCACAAAGCAAAGTCTTTGACGACATGGTGACGGGGTGAGTCCAGTGTAAATGAGCCTGACTTCACATTCGGGATGGACTCGAAGCGTCCTCTTTACACCGTCTGAAGTCTGACCTCCGAGTCGGGCACGGCTCGGTCCTCCCAGCGGCGGCCTGCGGATCCTCCCCTGTGCTTTATTTATCCCCGATTGACCTCGAGGAAGGAAAGATACACGTAGAATGAGATGTATCACCTTCTGGACTAAATGTCAGCACTATAATTAGGCCGCATTTAGCGCTTCTTCCATTTCCAGCAGAGGGGGGTGTCACCTACAATTAACATTCAGAAAATTAGCACGTCGTCAGAGTGAGATCTGGATGAACGACGCTGTCTTTTCTTTATTTCTTTATTTATGTGACGTGTTGCGGCACGGTGGCTTTGTGGTTTGGCACGTTCTCCTCTCAGAGCTAGGGATTCCCGCTTCGAATCCCCATCTGGGTGGAGTTTCCATGTCCTCCCCATGTCCGCGTGGGTTTCCTCCGGGTTCTCCGGTTTCCTCCCACAGTCCAAAAACATGGATCAAGTCAATTGAGTTCTCAAAATTGCCTCATATAGAGTGTGTGTGTGTGTGTGTGAGTGAGTGTGTGTCCAGCGATGGATTGGCGTCCTGTCCTGGGTGTGTCTGCCTAGCACCTGAAACGTTCTCCACTGGATGGTCATGGGGAACCCCCCCCCCCACGACCCTAATAGAGGATAAAGTGGAAGATAATGAATGAATGTGACGTGTTTCTTCATGTTTATAAGAGAACCGTTCTCGCCTGGTTCCCTCTTTGGAGTGTTCCGAGGAGCACTGATGATGAACAAGAGGATCTGGCTCAGCATCGCCATTCCAGTTCATTCCAAAGCTCTTCAGTCGGCTCGGGGTCGACGGTCATGCTGGGGCACGGTCATGCTACAGTAAAGGACCTTCCCCAAACTCTCCCTCCGAACTTAAAGGCATATTGTTGGGGGCTTGATGTTTGATTTACGCCTCAGTTTAATAATCAGGAGGCCTGACCCCCCCATACGTGGGTGCGTGTGCTGTAACTATTCCTTCCTGCGATCACGAAGCCCAGCCGTCCCGCGATGGGAAACGGAAATCTATAAAAATAGCCCTCGTTTGCAGAATCCGCTCTCCGTCTCCGTCTTTGTCTCGTGGTTTTCCTCCCGGTTTGTTTTTCAGGTTCCGCACCGACATCGACTCCCAGCGCCGTGTTCCTTTGTAGCTTTAAGGAAACGCCTTCTACGAGAAGATAAAGCACTCTTCAGAACATTCAGGAGAAGAGCCTCGGCCGGATCGCGAGGATGTAAACGCAAAGAAACTGATTTGAGGAACTGATGGATGGAACTGGATGGAACCTGAATATCAATTGGACTGGCGGTCCTGCAGGACGCCCCCTAATGGACTTTCCAGTTGTTAGTTCTTCCATTTGTTTAATATCTGGACATGGCTGTCCTACACTGTTGTTGCTGCCTGGCCGCTCAAGGAGGACGAGTCCCCCACTGAGTCTCGGTCCTCCCAAGGTTTCTTCCTTAAATAACAACATAACAGGGAGTTTTGTCTTGCCGCTGTCGCTTCGGCTCGCTCTTTGGCGGTTTAAAGGCTTTTCATTCTGTAAAGCTGCTTTGTGACGACGTACTGTTGTAAAAAGCGCGACATAAATAAATAACTTGAACTTGAACTTGAGCTTGTTTCGCTCAAGACCCGACATGTCCCCCAAAGTCCTGCTTGAATTATTAGGTACAGTAGCCAAACTGGGCTTAGGATTTCATTCAAGAATGTGAATCCCCCCAAAGAGAGAGCGAGAGAGAGCGAGAGAGAGAGAGAGATCAGTGTATGTGAGTGTGCCAGCTCACGTCATAGTTGTGCAAACCCTGCTCTCTGATGAAACGTGGCCATCGTCAGATAACAGCTTGAAGAATTGGAGGAGCATAAAGAGCTGGCGTCTTGTGATTAAAGTCGTACGAGCGATCCGGCGTCCCGAGGACTCCGCACGGCATCATTAACGGCTCCGCCGCCGTCTTTCGGCCCCGGGCGGGACATCGGGAGGTGTTCGCTGGTGACCGTGTGTATTCTTAGCCCGACACAAAGACATAATAGAGGGTTAGATTTCTGTGGTCTGGGGCCCGTGTTTCGCTCCACGGCCGACTTCGGCTCCAGAAAGCTTCGCTCCACGGCCATGAATGTGAGTCCTGTGTCGTCCTGCAAGCTGTTTTTAGAGACGGCTTACAGCTGCGGGAGAACCACCTCGCCGTGGAGAACCAGCCGCTCGCCCGCCCTCCTCCTGCCGTCCTCAATCCCGGCTTCATTTAGCTCGCTTTAAAAAGTCGCCCCGGGCGGCACGCTGGCTTAGTGGTCGGCACGTTCGCCTCTCAGCGCTAGGGATTCCCGGTTCGAATCCCCATCAGGGTGGAGTTTCCATGTCCTCCCCGTGTCCGCGTGGGTTTCCTCCGGGTTCTCCGGTTTCCTCCCACAGTCCAAAAACATGGATCAAGTCAATTGAGTTCTCCAAAATTGCCCCATATAGAGTGTGTCTGTGTGAGTGTGTGTGCCCAGCGATGGATTGGCGCCCTGTCCTGGGTGTATCTGCCCAGCGCCCGAAACGTTCTCCCCTGGATGGGCATGGGGAACCCCCCCCCCACCGCGACCCTAATAGAGGATAAAGCGGGAGATAATTAATGAATTAATTAATTAATTAATATAAATTAAAGGCGGCACGGTGGCTTAGTGGTTTAGCATGTTCTCCTCTCAGCGCTAGGGATTCCCGGTTCGAATCCCCATCTGGATGGAGTTTCCATGTTCTCCCCGTGTCCGCGTGGGTTTCCTCCGGGTTCTCCGGTTTCCTCCCACAGTCCAAAAATCATGGATCAAGTCAATTGAGTTCTCCAAAATTGCCCCATATAGAGTGCGAGTGTGTGAGTGAGTGTGTGCCCAGCGATGGATTGGCGCCCTGTCCTGGGTCTATCTGTCCAGCGCCTGAAACACTCTCCCCTGGATGGGCATGGGGAACCCCCCCCCCGCGCCCCTAATAGTGGATAAAAGCGGAAGATAATGAATGAATGAATGAATAAAAAGTCGCTCCTCGTTTCATTACCCGCAGCCGAAGGGGAGCGTTCGTGAGGGCTCAACATCGGCCTCCCAGTTCATCCCCCGGTCCGTGTTCAGGTTCCGGATCCGATCCGCCGTGTCGTCACCGAGCCGAAAGAGGAAAACGATCCGACGCCACACACTTGGAAGTGCACGCTGAAGCCGTGTCATGGTGGAGAAGATTCCCCTTCACTGAATCCTGAAGAAGCAAACCACCAGAAACAGCCACAGACCGTTGTTTTGTTTTCCCTCCTCCAGGGGAGTTTCGCCAGAGCCGCTTCGTATAGAGCTTTCGTGGCTCAAACTCCACTTTCGTCTGACGGCGTGCCAGATGATGAAGCGCGGTCACTCCCGCTGCTCCGGAGCTCACGCTTGGCAATGCGCACCTCAATTTCAGGCTTGTGTGCAGCTGCTTAAACATGGAAACCCAATCCGCCGGGCTCCTTACAGGCAGCTCACTTGTTGCCATTGATTCCAAAGGGCACTTGGAATTATTACCCCCGGACAAAGTCATGCACTTAGCACAATTCTTTTGTGAGCTCGTGTGCTTGAGCTGCCGTCGCACCCTAATGTTTACGAAAGTGGAAAGTAAACTGTTTTCATTCATTCATTCATTATCTCTCGCTTTATCCTCTATTAGGGTCGCGGGGGGGGGGTTCCCCATGCCCATTCAGGGGAGAACATCTCGGGCGCTGGGCAGATAGACCCAGGACAGGGCGCCAATCCATCGCTGGACACACACTCACACACACTCACACACTCTATATGGGGCAATTTGGAGAACTCAATTGACTTGATCCATGTTTTTGGACTGTGGGAGGAAACCGGAGAACCCGGAGGAAACCCACGCAGACACGGGGAGAACATGGAAACTCCACCCAGATGGGGATTCGAAGCGGGAATCCCCTAGCGCTGAGAGGAGAACATGCCAACCACAAAGCCACCGTGCCGCTGTAAACTGTTTTTTTTTTTTCATTTTATTCCAAAACGACAGGAACTCAATTAAACTTTAATTAAGCTTCCATTGAGCCTCTCAGCACTAGGGATTCCCGGTCTGGGTGGAGTTTCCATGTTCTCCCCGTGTCTGCGTGGGTTTCCTCCGGGTTCTCCGGTTTCCTTCCACAGTCCAAAAACATGGATCAAGTCAATTGAATTCTCAAAATTTCCCCATATACTGTAGAGTGTGTCTGTGTGAGTGAGTGTGTGCCCAGCGATGGATTGGCGCCCTGTCCTGGGTGTATCTGCCCAGCGCCCGAGACGTTCTCCCCTGGATGGGCATGGGGAACCCCCCCCCCCCCCAATAGAGGATAAAGCGGGAGATAATGAATGAATAAATGAATGAACTTCATCTTACCACAAAATTTAAAATCTTTAGCTACAAGATTATAAACGTTACCCAAAATTCACCACACATCTGAAATGTTTTATCTGAAATGTTTCAGTTTGAAATTCAGAGTGGGTGAGTTTGCATGTTCTCCTCTCTTCAGGTTATCCGTCGTCATCCTCGTTTCTGTGTAAGTGAACTTTGGAGGATCATTTAAACGGATTTTTGAGGCGCTGCTCACGAACAGCATCCTGAATGATAATCCAGACGCGCCATCTAGTGGCCAACATGAAAACGACACAACTTGCGTTTATCTGAAGTTTCACTAGAGGATTAACAAAATACATTCATTCATTCATTATCTTCTGCTTTATCCTCTTTTGGGTCGCGGTGGGGTTCCCCATGCCCATCCAGGGGAGAACGTCTCGGGCGCTGGGCAGATACACCCAGGCCAGGGCGCCAATCTATCGCTGGGCACACACTCACTCACACAGACACACTCTATATGGGGCAATTTGGAGAACTCAATTGACTTGATCCATGTTTTTGGACTGTGGGAGGAAACCAGAGAACCCAGAGGAAACCCACGCGGACACGGGGAGAACATGGAAACTCCACCCAGATGGGGATTCGAACCGGGAATCCCTAGTATTGAGAGGAGAACGTGCTAAACCACTAAGCCACCGTGCCGCCCTTCAGTTTAATATATTCATTCATTCATTATCTCCCGCTTTATCCTCTATTGGGGTCGCGGGGGGGGGGGTTCCTCATGCCCATCCAGGGGAGAGCGTCTCGGGCGCTGGGCAGATAGACCCAGGACAGGGCGCCAATCCATCGCTGGGCACACACTCACACACACAGACACACTCTATATGGGGCAATTTGGAGAACTCAGTTGACTTGATCCATGTTTTTGGACTGTGGGAGGAAACCGGAGAACCCAGAGGAAACCCACGCGGACACGGGGAGAAGATGGAAACTCCACCCAGATGGGGATTCGAACCGGGAATCCCTAGTGCTGAGAGGAGAACATGCTAAACCACTAAGCCACCGTGCCGCCCTTCAGTTTAATATATTCATTCATTCATTATCTTCCGCTTTATCCTATATTAGGGTCGCGGTGGGGTTCCCCATGCCCATCCAGGGGAGAACGTCTCAGGCGCTGGGCAGATAGACCCAGGACAGGGCGCCAATCCATCGCTGGGCACACACTCACTCACACACACACACTCTATATGGGGCAATTTTAAGAATTCAATTGACTTGATCCATGTTTTTGGACTGTGGGAGGAAACCGGAGAACCCGGAGGAAACCCACGCGGACACGGGGAGATCATGGAAACTCCACCCAGATGGGGATTCCAACGGGAATCCCTAGTGCTGAGAGGAGAACATGCTAAACCACTAAGCCACCGTGCCGCCCTTCAGTTTAATATGTAATACTTTAAATTGTAAAGAAACGCTATAAAACTGACACACTGAACGCTACTGACCACGCCTCCTGTAAACTGACTTATGCATAATGAGCGACACGTGATTGGACATAACCCCGCCCATCGTGGGAACACGGAAACAAGTGACGTCGCTGCTCGAGTTTTGTTGCTGTCTCGTCGTTTCGTCGTGGGGCGTCTTCTTTCCGTCGTTACAGTTTCGCGTTCTGTCGGATTCGCTGTCGTGAGTTTAATTAAAAACACAATGCGCTTTTTAGCGATAATCCTGATGTTCGTCTGCCTGGAAATGTCTCAAGGTAAGTCAACGACGTCTCCGCTTTAAGTCAGAGTCCCAAATGAAGCCTAGTTTCCCTTAGTAGGTGCACTCTGTAGGGCCTGAAACGGCGGCGTGTAGTGCACTTCGTGTCTTAACGCCGATTGATTTGAGACACTGCCCAACCTGCCAGCTCGCCGATAGCGCAGAATAAACCGAAACGGAGCTTTAATTCCTTATGAAATTGATTTATTCGTTAATCTGCAGAATAAACAACGTTTGATTAACATAATATAAAGGAACGTGAGCTGATAATTTCATAAGTATATGTATAAACGATATGTATGAACCGTTATATTTTACACGTTTTACAATAAAACTAGTAAATCACATATATACATTAAAAACTAAGCTACTTATCTTAATAACACTTCAAACAATCATTTGCCGTTAATTGTTAAATGATTCTTTATTCATTTTCTAATCTACATATATTAATTAGGTGTCAATTAGGCCAGTTGATCACAGGACAGGCACATTTACACTAAATCTCAATTTATTGTCTTAATAATGTATTATATTATTCAGTTATCTACTTACATGCTTTGGATAACAGGGGAAATTAATGTAGACATAGGGAGAACATGCAAACCCAGAGAGAGAGAGAGAGCTTTCTTTATAATAAGTGAAATGTCGTAAGTGAGTAAAAACAGCCCCAAAAACCACCGCTGGGTCTGGACCGGGACCCCCAGGCCGTCGCATGTGGAAGAACATTATAAGGAATCTAAACAGGTGCACAGTGTTTTTTAGGAGTTTGGATTTTTTAGTTTTTAGTTTTGAAGAAATTGAATGTGAAATTCATTGCAGATGACGTGACGCACACAGAGAACCGTGTAGAACCGACTGATCTGTAAAACGTCAGATCATAAAGAAAAACAAAGAGGAAACAAAAGCTGATGAATGTACACGTTTACATACCACACTGAGGTTTAGGTTCCACACCCTGTGCATTGTTCTGGCACATTGCTCTTCTGTTTAAGCACTTTGGTCTGTTTCAGGACAGACGAGCATCACGGCTGCTTTTGGGAACTTTCGCGCTCTCTTTCAGACTGTTGTTCAGTTGAGATGTTTATCGGATTTAATGTGTGGAATTTTTAGGTCGTTCTGTCCGACGAGATGTCGCTTCTCCAAATGCAGAGGCTGGCTTGACTGAGACTAAAAAGAAAGACCTAGAGAAGATGAATGAAACTAAATCATCAGTTGTGGCTGAAACTCAAAAGTCTAATGAGACTGACAGCAAGAATATGACCGTCATTAATAATGCAACGAGTAATGCAACCGAAATTACTTCGGCTAACCTGACCAACGGGACCGCACCGACAAACTCAACTGATCAGAAGAAGCCCAACACCCAACCCAAGGATGCACCACCCAACTTAACCAAAGAGAACAAGAAGCCAAGCACTTCTGATGAAGGCCATGAGGTTGCACCACCCAACGAGGAGAATTCTGAGACGTCTCTCCATGAGAAAAAACCTGATCCGCCAGTATCACCAGACGACGAGGACGAAAACACACAGCCCACAACATCTAAAGCCATGGTGGACCCACCTGAGACAACTGTCAAGCAGGACGAGGCACCCGATAAATCCACTAACAAGAAGGAGACGGCAGCCGACATGGTCGATGAGGACCAAACCTGGAATGATGAAGAGGAACAGAAAGCGGCGGATGAAGAAGTCAACAAACCTGACGAGCGGCTGGAGAACCCTGCAGACCTGACTGATGGAGATGAGGAAAAGGATGAGGATGAAGCAGAAGACGAAGCGGAAGGGATCATCAAAACGGCGGACGAGGACAAAAAGCAAGGCGTGCAGGTCAGCAAAGGTGGAAACAGGATTTTTACACCCCAGCAGGAGGAGAGCAGTCACTTCTTCGGTTACCTGGTCTTCACCGCCATGCTGGTGGCTGTCCTCTACATCGGCTATCACAACAAGCGCAAGGTGGGTGTGTCTCACTGTGGGGGGGGGGGGGGGGGGTGGTCGGGGTCGACCCGGGACGGTGATGCTCAGCCTGACCCTCCTGCTTTCTTGCTTTCTTTTAGATCATTGCGTTCGTGCTGGAGGGTAAGAGGTCGAGGGCCGCGAGAAGACCCAAAACTGCAGATTATCAGAAACTAGATATGCATGTGAGTATGAACCAAGTGTTTTGGTGATAAGGAATTATTTTTTTGTTGTTGCCTGAGGGTCAACGTCATTCTGTGGATCTTATCTGAACCGCTGCAGGGTTTTTTCCGCCTTTTTGTAAATAATCTCCTCATGATACAAACACAATGCCGTAACCATCTCTGAGAGGCAGCCGAGCCAAAGGAAGCTGAGTCAAAGGAAGAACACGATTTAAAAAGTCAGAGGAGTTTTATTTTTGTAACCTGTGTTTATAGAGCTGTTTACACAAAACAAATGCGTTGGTTCTGCGTGTTCTCTGTAAACGGGCTCTGTAAAGTCATATTTTGATGTTTTGTTCATTAATGTTGATTCTATTTGTTTCCGTTGCAGTGAGGACGAGCAGACCAGCACCTGCATGTGTACCAGACTGTGACCATGAAACTTGAATTTAGGATTTTTTGCACCCCGTCGATCGCCCGGGTGTGGGTGGGTGGGTGGGGGGGGGGTCTTCTCCAGGCTCAGATGATTAATAGATGATTTTTGTTTTTCTACAGTCTTCAGAGGTTCATCTTTATTTTGTTAACTCGTGAGATTTGTATGGTTTTTATTGCGGTTAATGAGTATGTTGCGGGTTCGGGTTGTTACTGACCCCGTCCCTGTTAGGAACGAAGACGTTTTGGGGAAGTGGGTTCGTGTTTAGAGTTTTGTTTATAGGAGGTCACGGGACGGTGATGGTCCTCAGAAGGTTGTTCAGCAGATGACTGGTAACTCAAAGCAACAGTAACCGAAGTATCGAAGTCAATTTAATAAACGACAGTAAAGTCGTTAGAACTCATTATCATCATCGTTAGAACTCATTATCATACGAGCAAAAGTATTAGCACTCACATTGCAATATAGAAATCATTTTGGAGAAGCGCCTTTGCTGTTTGAGCGCCTTTGGGATGAACTAGAACAGCGATTGAGAGCCAGCCCCTCTCCAAAATCAGTGTCTGACCCTACAAATGCTCTTCTGGATAAATGAGCCCATATTCCCAAAGACACGTCCCCAAATCTGGTAGAAAGCCTTGGACAGCAGAGGAGGTCCCACTCTGCATTGCATATCCACTGGTGTTTACAGCAGACGATTAAAAACAGGTTCCTGTTGTTTTGAGTTTGAATATGAAGCACGTCCCGTGTTTTTTCGGCTGAACTACGACGTGTTGGATCTGAAAGCTGTTTTAATGAGCAGCTTTAACGAGGACGACGCTCAGACGTTGAGCGTTTCGGAGGTTGTGTTGTGACCGTGCAGGACCAGCTGAATGTTAACCGGCCGACACTTGAGCCGTTTGTTATACGATGACCTGTGAGTTTACTGATTCGGGTTCAGGCCCTGTGGTTCCCATTTGTGGATCTTCATGGCAGAACAAATGTGGATTTATTAGTATTTAATTTTTTTTTTTTTTTTTAGAAAAAAAAAACTCTTTATTTTCATGAAACGATGTCGAGATCTTTAAGTATAGATTTATATTTCTGATGTCAGATTCCTTTAATGGAACCTCAGATTTAAGTGCAATGACGCCGATTTGGTTCTAATGAAAATCCTCGTGCTGAATGTGAGACGTGCCAAAACGCGAAATTGAGAACGTCAGCTGATCTTCAGGCTCATGTTTATTTTGCATGAATTCCACTCTGTCTGGTTAAATACAGACTTCTGTGCAAAGGTTTGGGCACCCCGGTCCATGTGACACTGCCGTTCGTGTTCTCTCCTCAAAGAGTTTGCATGTTCTCCTTGTGCCCGTTTCAGAAAACAGAACATCACCTGCAGGTGTAAATCTGTTTGATAAACTGACTGAAGTGACTAGAAACCTGTCTCTCCACCTTCTTTCTTCATAGTGCTGGGATAGGCTGATCAGGAAAAGCAGATTAGAGAAAGAAAGAAAAGAAGTTAACATTGTGTGAGGTGAGCAAAATGTAATTACACAATTACTGATCAATAACAACATCAAACAAACAGAGGAATGAGGTTCGTTATTATTATAGGCAAAATTAAGGGCACATTTTAAGGTAATAATTTTAAATTTTGATTCAGGCAAAAAAATGGTTCATGGAGATAAACTACACCCCTTATGGGGAGAGAGGGAGTGTGTGTTAGAACATGATGGCTGAGCAGTGTTGGGTTACATGACCATCAGCTGTATTTAATTTTTGTATTGTTATTTATTTAATTGTTACGTTATTTTAAAGACGTTACTCAGCAGGGTTAGTGTTTTTGTTACGTGGTTCAGTTTATGAATTGGTGTTGCGTTTCTCGGCTCAGTGGGACCTTCTGACCCTCTGATGCAGCGGTGAGGGGCGTGATGTTTAACCCTCTGACTGAATCTTTGGGGCTGGGGTGTCCAAAGCTGCCGCATAAGACCGAAAGTACCATAACCACCATAACCACACGCCTTCAGTCTGTAGTTCTGAACAATCCTGCACTTTGTGAATGCTGAATGATGATTGTGGGTTTTTCTGTGTTCTGCTTTCCTGAATTTATCTTTAATGGTTTGTTTTTCTGCTTTTGGATCGAATCAGAATAAAATTGTCGTTTACTTTCACCCGTGTCCGTTTCTGTTGTGGCGGCAGCGTCGGCTGTGGTCTTCCCCGGTTCCTCTGACGCTGAATGTCTACACATTTATGGAAAATGTAAGCAGGGTTTTGGGAAAAATGTAGCCTCTCAGTGTGCAGTAGATGTTCGTGCAGTCATAAACATACTGGGGTGTGAAGGGGTCAATCGCAGTCGACATTCCAATTCATCTCAAAGACACCCATTTTTATACTAAAGAGCTTTGATTTAAATAAATAAAAATAAAAACTTAGGCATGGAATTGTTTTTCCACTGGAAACACTTCAAACTATGATGTGTAATGACCTTCCCTAAACTGTTTGAGAGTTTATTTTTATTTATGGCAACAGTTTAGGGAAGGCCCTTTAAGGCCAAGTGAAACCACATCATTTAAGGGGATTTATTTGTTCGCTTGTTTATATAAATCCGAAGTTAAATCCACAGATTATTAACATTATATGTTAATAAAATGAAGATTCATTCATCCATTATCTCCGGCTTTATCCTCTATTAGGGTCGCAGTGGGGAGGGGGGGTTCCCCATGCCCATCCAGGGGAGAACGTCTCGGGCACTGGGCAGATACACCCAGGACAGGGCGCCAATCCATCGCTGGGCACACACTCACTCACACACACACACACACACTCACTCTATATGGGGCAATTTGGAGAACGCAATTGACTTGATCCATGTTTTTGGACTGTGGGAGGAAACCAGATAACCCGGAGGAAACCCACACGGACACGGGAAGAACATGGAAACTCCACCCAGATGGGGATTCGAATCGGGAATTCCTAGTGCTGAGAGGAGAACCTGCTAAACCACTAAGCCACCGTGCCACCCAATAAAATGAAGATTCATTCATTCATTATCTTCCGCTTTATCCTCTATTAGGGTCGCGGTGGAGTTCCCCATGCCTATCCAGGGGAGAACATTTCGGGCGCTGGGCAGATACACCCAGGACAGGGCGCCAATCCATCGCTGGGCACACACTCACTCACACAGACACACTCTATATGGGGCAATTTGGAGAATTCAATTGTTCCATGTTTTTGGACTGTGGGAGGAAACCGGAGAACCCGGAGGAAGCCCACACGGACACGGGGAGGACATGGAAACTCCACCCAGATAGGGATTCGAACCGGGAATCCCCAGAACTGAGAGGAGAACATGCTAAACCACTATGCCACCGAATAAAATGAAGATATTTTACTAAATGAATTCCTAGATTCAGATTTAGTAACTTCGCTTCGAGTGACGTGTGTGTTCCACAGAAACATTGCTTCACAAAATCATATTTATTATTCACATAAGTTACACGAATATATTTAACATGAATAAATAAATAAATAAATAAAAACAGTGAAACGTCGACTTTAATTCAGTTTTAAAAGCCATTTTAAGAAAAGAAAAGGCGTTTAAAGCGCCAGCGCCGTGTCGCCTCAGAGAGTTCGCTCGGCTTCTCTTGGCGGCCGAAGCCGTGTCCGCGTCCCAAACAGCGCCACTAATCCCTAAGCAGGTTCACTACGCGCGTCGGGAAAACGAAAGCTTCCACGGGCCGCTTCGAGGGCACTACGTAGGGATCCCGTGCGTTTGTAACACGGTCCCTTTAAAGCGGCTTTGACGCGGCAGGAAAGGGAAGTGATGAGTTCGCGCTAGAAAAACATGGATCGCCTGTTTGAGTGTCGTCGCAATGAATTGCTCATTAGCGAGGCGCTTAATTAAGATTCTCTGAACATTAATAAAGCGCCGAGGCGCACGTGTCACGGTAAGACTTTTCCTTTATAAGCTCTGTCGGCCTGACGTCAAGGTTACGGCTCGCTTTAGTGCTATTCCGACGTTCCGTTTTAAGCGAGCGCTTTATGTCACGCGCTCTTTATTCTCTTTTTATTAAACGTTGTTGTGTTTTTTTGGCAGACGGCGGTGTAAACGTCACTCTGCAGACACGTAATCGTTTAAATAACGTTCGTTTCCCCGTCTTTTAGTTGAAAAACTAAGAACTGTTCTCTGCGGCCGCGTCTCAAATCGCATCGCACTCCACAGTAAAGTGAGCGACGGCATCGTTTAAGGGAGGCTCGATTTAGAGACTTATTAGTGACACATGGTGTGATTTGGGACGCCGCACGCCTTTCACCTGCCGTTTTTTTAGTTTGTAAAGGTTTTAAACTTTTTTTTTTTTCAGCTGTTTGCTTGTAATAGTTGCGAATTGCTGAATATAAAATACCACACGAGGCGAAACAACTCGGTCTTTGTGACGTGTTTATAACGGTTTATAACCCGCAGCAAAACATTTCCCCCAAAAAAACTCTACAACTTAAAACCATTCATTCATTCATCCATTATCTCCCACTTTATCCTCTATTAGGGTTCCCCATGCCCATCCAGGGGAGAACGTCTCGGGCGCTGGGCAGATACACCCAGGACAGGACGCCAATCCATCGCTGGGCACACACCCACTCACACAGACACACTCTATATGGGGCAATTTGGAGAATTCAATTGACTTGATCCATGTGTTTGGACTGTGGGAGGGAAACCGGAGAACCGGAAGGAAACCCACGCGGACACGGGGAGAACATGGAAACTCCACCCAGATGGGGATTCAAACCGGGAATCCCTAGCGCTGAGAGGAGAACATGCCAAACCACTGAGCCACCGTGCCACCCAACTCAACAAAACCAATTTCTATTCAAATTTTATTGTGTAACCCACGTGTAACATATTTATGCAGCCAAAGTATGTAGTCGTGGACACAGCTTGATGTTCACTATGTTGACAAAAGTATTGGGAGACACCTTCATGCCTTCTGGGCAATTGTTTGCTTCCAACAGTTTGGGGAAGGCCCTGATTTTCTTTCAGCATAATTGTGCCTCCGTGCACAAAGCAAGATCCATATAGTCGTGGCTATGTAAGTTCCGTCCATCCATCCATTATCTGGATGGGGGGAGGGGGGGTTCGGGGGGGTTCGGGGGGGTTTCCCATGCCCATCTAGGGGAGGGGGGTTCGGGGGGGGGTTCCCCATGCCCATCTGGGGGAGGGGAGGTTCGGGGGGTTCCCCATGCCCATCTGGGGGAGGGGAGGTTCGGGGGGTTCCCCATGCCCATCTGGGGGAGGGGGGGTTCGGGGGGTTCCCCATGCCCATCTGGGGGAGGGGGGGTTCGGGGGGTTCCCCATGCCCATCTGGGGGAGGGGGGATTCGAGGGGTTCCCCATGCCCATCCAGAGGGGGGGGGGGGTTCTGGGGGTTCCCCATGCCCATCCAGAGGAGAACGTTTCGGGTGCTGGGGAGATACACCCAGGACAGTATGCCAATCTATCACTGGGTACACACTCACTCACTCACACAGACATACACACTCTATATGGGGCAATTTGGAGAATTCATTTGACCTTCATCCATGCGCTGAGAGGAGAACATGCTAAACCACTAAACCACCGTGCCGCCCGCTATGTAAGTTAAAGAAGTCAAAGAACCCGAATGGCTCACACAAAGCCCCGACCCCATCCACAACCCCAACCACAACCTTTGGGAGGACATGAAACACAAATTGTGAGCCGGGACCTTTCATCCAGCATCGGTGTCGGACCCGACGGAGACGTTCTGTAGTCTGAAATAAAGGCCTATTCAGAAGAATTGAAAGTTCTTATGTGTCCCAAGTTTCATTGAGGCGCACACAGTGGACCGTCTCATTCTGAAGCGTACGCTTCGTCATGGAGTTTCACATCTCCAACAATTCTGCTTTGACCCTGCGGACACTGTCCGGGTTTAAAAGCATTAAATCAGCAAATCCTGAAGCAGCAGGTCCGATGTGTGTGAGATGGGGTGAAGGCTTTCTTTCTTTCTTTCTTTCTTTCTTTCTTTGTTTTATTTTTTTTTTTAAATGGTGATGATTTTATAAATGTGCCTGAATCTCCTTTATAGATATAAAGGTTTAGTTGTGAGATTGTAGAACGATTGGTTACTGTTTGCTTCGTATGAGGAGCTCTGTGAATGATGTCATGCTTTATTCGGGTCGAGCTCATTTGCATAACATCAGCTGATGGAAATACAGCGTGATTCACATTTCCACCTTCGGCTTCGGTTTGAGGACGATAACTGTGTATGCAGCAGCTGAGACTGACCCTGATATATTTAAATATATATATATATATATATATATTTGTAAACTATATATATATATATATATATATATATATAAATATATAAAGTCATATATTAAAAAAATAACTTCTTTACTAATTTCTAGGGGTGTATTCAACTAAAGATTTTCATAGTCGAATCTGATTCGTCAGATTTTCCCCATAGTCGACTGATAGTCGAATCAGTTAAAATTTCACCACAAGATGGCGCTATAAGCGTAGTTTTTAAAAAAGATTTTTTTTTTTTATATTTTACTTGTTTTTCTAACAAAAGAAAACCTTTTTTTGTTTGTTTTTCTTTTTTCTTTTTTTTTCTTCTTGAAATTAGGATGATTTTATTTGACAAAAGGCTATATATATAATGAAAACAAAGACATTTCATGTAAATCTAGTGCTTAGCAGCAGCCATGGGCGCCCCCATGTGGTCAAAATGGTACATTCGACTATGAGGTTCATAGTCGACTACGGTTCTCCGAATCGAATCGTCGAATCAGCGAATATTGCAGCTCACCCCTACTGATTTCATTATAATGTTCGACAAAACCTATAACCATGGAGTGGCGCTGTTGTGTTGTCTCATTATGCCGTTTTTCTTCCATCTATCCATTATCTTCCGCTTTATCCTCTTATTAGGGTCGCGTGGGGGGGGGGGTTCCCCGTGCCCATCCAGGGGAGAACGTTTCGGGCGCTGGGCAGATACACCCAGGACAGGACGCCAATCTATCGCTGGTCACACACTCACTCACTCACACACACACTCTATATGGGGCAATTTGGAGAACTCACTTGACCTTGCTCCATGTTTTTGGACTGTGGGAGGAACCCGGAGAACCCGGAGGAAACCCACGCAGACACGGGGAGGACATGCAAACTCCACCCAGATTGGGATTCGAACCGGGAATCCCTAGCGCTGAGAGGAGAACATGTTAAACCACTAAGCCACCTCCGTTTTTCCTCTTTTTTATTACATTTATTAAATGTCTAACCCTCGTTGAAGTGTACAGTCTACAACCGGAGCGTCTGTGTGTGTCCGTGCAGCTGGAGTGACCCGCTGACCGAGCGTCGATGCCGCTGTTGGCCATGCTGGACCACACTGACGTTAGTTTAACCCCCGAGGAGCGGGTTCGAGCTCTGACCAAGAAGGGCAGCGCAGTGGAGGTGAACGAGGCCGTGCCCGCGCGCCGCTACTTCCGCTCGGGCATGGAGATGATCCGCATGGCGCACGTCTACGGCGAGGAGGGCAACCTGGAGCACGCCTTCGTTCTGTACAACAAATACATCACGTAAGAACAGACTTCCATCCATTATCTCCCACTTTATCCTATATTAGGGTCGCGGGGGGGTTCCCCATGCCCATGCCCATCCAGGGGAGAACGTTTCGGGCACTGGACAGATACACCCAGGACAGGACGCCTATCCATCACTGGACACACACTCACTCACACACTCTATATGGGGCAATTTGGAGAACTCAATTAACTTGATCCATGTTTTTTGGACTGTGGGAGGAAACCGGAGAACCCGGAGGAAACCCACGCAGACACGGGGAATACATGGAAACTCCACCCAGATGGGGATTCGATTCGGGAATCCCCAGCACTGAGAGAAGAACATGCTAAAGCACTAAGCCAACATGCCGCCCCAGAAAAGACTTTATATAAAAATAATAATAAATCATAAATAAAGTACTTTTTTAGTCTTTGATTACCTGCTTATCCAAATTCAGGGTTTCAAAATGTTCCATAACTTTTAGCTGAGGTTTGTATTTAATTCTACAGGCAGTTAGACTCACCGGCCACTTTATTAGATACATTTGCATTTAGTCATTCAGCAGACGCTTTTATCCAAAGCGACTTACAAATGAGAACACCACAAGTCAGAAGCCATGGAGAAAACCAACTATACTGTAAATTCATCAAACCTGATTGTTATTCGATGCTGCGGCCCCCCCCCCCCTTTTTTTATTATTTTTAATTTTTTAATTAATTTTTTTTTTTATTTATTTATTTTTTTCCTTACAACAGGCAGATACAGCTCGTTTCTACTCCTTGTCCATGTTATTCGTTCCACTGATCATACGGTTCTACAGTTCCATTCTGTAGTCCATCTGTTTCGTCACTTACGCTGTTGGTTCCCTTTACTCTCTTCTCTGATGAGCAGGACCCCCCCCCCCCCCCCCAAGATCTGGTATTTATTAGGGTGGTGGATGATTCTCAGTGCTGCAGTGACACTGACATAGTGGTGGTGGGTTAGTGTGTTGAGTTTGTACGACGGAATCAAGTTTTCCTATAAGATGAGTAGAGCTGACGAACCTCATGAAAGCTAATAAATGGCTTTGTTAGTGTTTATATTAAATTATATTTATATATATATTAAATAAAATATATAATTATATGTTAAATCCTATCTCGTACTGATGCTTCTCCCCCCCCTCCCCCCACAGCCTTTTCATTGAGAAACTCCCCAAACATCCTCAGTACAAGTTAAACATCCCTGAGAAGAAGGACACGCTGAAGGTAAAGGTCCGGCCGATGGCGGCGGTGTGTGTGTGTATGTACTGGTGTGTGTGTGTACGTACTTCCTCCTCCGGCTCAGCATCGTGTGGCGCTGTGTGTTTGCTTTGCAGAAGCTGAAGGAGGTGGCGTTCCCTCAGGCCGAGGAACTGAAGAAAAGCCTCCACAGGAGATATGAGAAAGAGTACACAGAGTATCTCACCAAAAAGGTGAGTCACGGCCGAGGTGCTGACCAATCGGCACGCAGACCGGTCCTGATAACAGAGGCGGGATAAAGTCGACACGATTACGCAGGCTGCTCACAGATAAGAGCAGGATCTACACAGAACCCCCCCCCCCCACTGAACCTTTAAATTATTCATTACTTCCTCGAGGATTAATTATCAATACATATAGGACAAGATTTAGATGTTTTAATTTTACCTCAGTTCATCCATTATCTCCCGCTTTATCCTCTAGTAGGGTCGCGGGTGGGGTTCCCCATGCCCATCCAGGGGAGAACGTTTCGGGCGCTGAGCAGATACACCCAGCACAGGACGCCAATCTATCACTGGGCACACACTCACTCACACAGACACACTCTATATGGGGCAATTTGGAGAACTCAATTGACTTGATCCATGTTTTTGGACTGTTGGAGGAAACCGGAGAACCCGGAGGAAACCCACGCGGACACGGGGAGAACATGGAAACTCCACCCAGATGGGGATTCGAACCGGGAATCCCTAGTGCTGAGAGGAGAACGTGCTAAACCACTAAGCCACTGTGCCGCCCTGAAACCCCTCATTATTCAAAATTCAAGAAAATTTAATTATCATTAATATCACATTGTTACATGAGATAGTAACGAAATTATGGGTCACGGACCCCGATTACCCCGTTATTTAAAATAAAATAAAAATTTTGAAGAAGAGAATTACACATCACATATATGAAATGTGAAATATAATTTAGTATACCACTATGAATATATATAATGTACCACTACAAATCTAGAATATTTAACTATAAATATAATATATAAATATATGTATATACATTCATTCCTTCATTATCTTCCGCTTTATCCTCTATTAGGGTCGCGGTGGGGTTCCCCATGCCCATCCAGGGGAGAACGTCTCGGGCGCGGGGCAGATAGACCCAGGACAGGGCGCCAATCTATCGCTGGGCACACACTCACTCACGCAGACACACACACTCTATATGGGGCAATTTGGAGAACTCAATTGACTTGATCCATGTTTTTGGACTGTGGGAGGAAACCGGAGAACCCGGAGGAAACCCACGCGGACACGGGGAGAACATGGAAACTCCACCCAGATGGGGATTCGAACCGAGAATCCCTAGTGCTGAGAGGAGAACATGCTAAACCACTAAGCCACCGTGCTGCCTATGTATATACAGTACATAAAAAATAAATTTGAGAATATATGGCGATTAAATCGTCCCCCGATACTTTAGTCTGTATGGTCTTCATCTCTGTGTTGTGGTTCATGTCAGAGAGAGGAGGAGGCCGCGTTGGAGCGCGAGCAGTCGCGGCAGAAGGAGGTCGAGGCCGAGCGGAGGCGCGTGGCGGAGCTGCAGAAGCGGCATGAGGAGCAGCAGCAGTTCAGCGTGTTCGAGGAAATGATCCGGCGGCAGGAGCTGGAGCGCGAGCGGCAGCGCGTCCTGCAGGACTTCGGCGCCCCCACCTCCCCCCCCCACGACACGCCGCTCCTACCCGGCATCCAGGGGCCGCCCGTGTCTCGGCACGCGTCCGCCGCCTCACCCCAAACCCCCGCGTACCCGTCCGGCAACCACAGCGCGCCGTCGGCCCCGGCGGCCGGCACGCCGACTCCTCCCCCCGCCTTCGACCGCGCGCTCAAACCCGGATCGTTCAGCAGACCCTCCTCCAGTAAGAGCCCCGTCCGTCCCACGGCCCGGCGCCACCTGCTGTGCGTTGCGCGCTCCTGATCCGGTGTGTCGTCCTCCACAGGTACGTCGGTGGACGGACTGAGGCAGGTCTCCATCCCCGCCGAGCTCTGCAGCCGGTTCCTGCAGCTGGCCAACAGCAACACGATGCGCGCCGTGGAGACCTGCGGCATCCTCTGCGGACGTCTGGTACGAACCCCGTAACGAGCGATGGACGGCGAGCCCCGGCGGTGTCCGCGCTCACACGTGCGTTTTTCTCGCCGCAGAACCGAAACGCTTTCACCATCACACACGTGATCGTACCCAAGCAGAGCGGCGGTCCCGATTACTGCGACACGGAGAACGAGGAGGAACTTTTCCTCGTGCAGGATCAGAACAACCTCATCACCCTCGGCTGGATCCACGTAAGACCTCGCACACCATCCATTCATTATCTCCCACTTTATCCTCTATTAGGGTCGCGGTGGGGTTCCCCATGCCCATCCAGGGGAGAACGTCTCCAGGGGAGGGTGCTGGGCAAATAGACCCAGGACAGGACGCCATTCCATCGCTGGGCACACACCCACACACACACACACACTCTATATGGGGCAATTTGGAGAACTCAATTGACTTGATCCATGTTTTTGGACTGTGGGAGAACCCGGAGGAAATCCACGCGGACACTGGGAGGACATGGGGACTCCACCCAGATTGGGATTCGAACCGGGAATCCCTAGCGCTGAGAGGAGAACGTGCCGCCTTCGCACACTAAACTTGCGTAATTAATCTGCACTGGGCAACCAGGTTCGAATCCCAATCTTAGTGGTTAAATTGAACACTCTAAATTGCCCCATAGGGTGTGTCTGTGTGAGTGTGTGATAGATTGGCGCCCTGTCCCGGGTGTATCTGCCCAGCGGCCGAAATGTTCGTCGATGGATTTATTGCTGTAAACATTAATTCATTCTTTATCTCCCGCTTTATCCTCTATTAGGGTCGTTGGGGGGGGGGGGGGGGGGGGGGTTCCCCATGCCCATCCAGGGGAGAACGTTTCGGGCGCTGGGCAGATACACCCAGGACAGGGCGCCAATCCATCGCTGGGCACACGCTCACTCACACAGACACACTCTATATGGGGCAATTTTGAGAATTCAGTTGACTTGATCCATGTTTTTGGACTGTGGGAGGAAACCGGAGAACCCGGAGGAAACCCACGCGGACACGGGGAGAACATGGAAACTCCCCAGATGGGGATTCGAACCGGGAATCCCTAGAACATGCCAACCACTAAGCCACCATGCCGCCTTCACACACTAAACTTGCGTAATTAATCTGGTTATATTGAACACTCTAAATTGCCCCATAGGGTGTGTGTGTGTGATAGATCGGCGCCCTGTCCCGAGTGTATCTGCCCAGCGGCCGAAACGTTCGTCGATGTATTTATTGCTGTGAACATGATTCGTAACGTGTTTTCCTCGCAGACCCACCCGACTCAGACAGCGTTCCTCTCCAGCGTTGACCTTCACACTCACTGCTCCTACCAGCTGATGCTCCCTGAAGCCATCGCCATCGTCTGCTCGCCCAAATTCAACGAGTCAGTGCTTCCTCTTCCCTTTAACACCTGCTTTTCGGTCTGACCCTCTGTCCTGTATTATTATTATTATTATTATTTAATTAATTAATCAATCGTTTTAATGGCATTAACACGTTTTTTTTCCCCTGAGGAGCAGATGGTATGTGACGTTAGAGTCCACGCCGTTATGTCTTTAGTATAAAGTCCATTTAGATGATCATTAATGAATCCCACCAATCACAGTCCGGCCTTTCCGCTCGTCCCGCAGGACGGGTTACTTCAGACTGACCGATTACGGCATGGAGGAAATCTCTACCTGCACGCAGAAAGGCTTTCACCCTCACCCCAAAGAACCGCCCCTCTTCACTGTGAGTATCGCTGCGGCTCCTCTGCTGGATGCCGGGGGAACTACACTAGCGTCATTGGGTTCAGAGTCGCCGCGCCGATTCCGACGTCTGTCCGTTCTTACCTTCTTTCAGAGCGGCAGTCACGTTCTGATCACGGAAGGCTCCGTGTCCATGATTGACCTGCGCTGACCGGAACCACGGTACAACGAAGTGCTTCGAACCCAGCCTACAGCTCTGTGCCATTATCCTTTAACACGCCGGGGGGACGCGGAGGTCCCAGCATTATGGACACGTCAGCATTACCAGGTGGTGGGATTTAAAGAGACAGAGGTGACTTTAATCCCCTCAGGCAGGTGGCGCTCACACTAACTGTAACGCTGCCACGCGTCGTTGGGGAGGGGGGGGTGGGGGGGCCTCTAACTTGACCTCTGTTTCCGTTCAGCGCCCCACGTTCCCGAGGCAGCGGTGGATCACACTAACATCTGTACATAACATTAAAGCAAGCAGCTGTTTTTAAACCTCAAAATCGCTCGCACGTCATTTATTCAACCTCCCGTCCAAAAAAATTGGCCGTTTGTGATGTGGATGACGCAGAGTGCGCCGACGGGACGGACGGATTCCTCACCTCTGGCCATTTTCACAAAAAATAACACGCACACCCCATTATCATGTCTATAAACTGGGATGTAATGAAGCATCGCTGCCTCCTGCTGGTTAAAGCGATTTTTAATGAAAACTTATACACACATAGATTATCTTCCGCTTTATCCTCTATTAGGGTCACGGGGGGGGGGGGGGTTCCCCATGCCCATCCAGGGGAGAACGTTTCGGGCGCTGGGCAGATACACCCAGGACAGGGCGCCAATCCATCGCTGGGCACACACTCACTCACACAGACACACTCTATATGGGGCAATTTGGAGAACTCGGTTGACTTGATCCATGTTTTTGGACTGTGGGAGGAAACCGGAGAACCCGGAGGAAACCCACGCAGACACGGGAAGGACATGGAAACTTCCACAGATGGGGATTCGAACCGGGGATCCCTAGCGCTGAGAGGAGAACATGCCAAACCACTAAGTCACCGTGCCACCTTTTAAAAATTTGTATATAAATATTATATATTCATTCATTCATTATCTTCAGCTTTATCCTCTATTAGGGTCGCGGGGGGGGTTCCCCATGCCCATCCAAGGGGAGAACGTTTCAGGCACTGGGCAGATAGACCCAGGACAGGATGCCAATCCATCGCTGGGCACACACTCACACAGACACTCTATATGGGGCAATTTTGAGAATTCAATTGACTTGATCCATGTTTTTGGACTGTGGGAGGAAACCGGAGAACCCGGAGGAACTCCACACAGATGGGGATTCGAACCGGGAATCCCTAGTGCTGAAAGGAGAACGTTCTAAACCACTAAGCCACCGTGCCGCCTCTCGAAAACTTATATATAAATATTATATATTATTTATATGAATAATAACTTCAGTGGTCTGTTGGGTACTGACTCGTTGTTTCGAACCCCGGCGTGTCAATGTGGCAAAGACGCCGAACGTGCAGTTTAATGTCGTGAGCTCAAGATTCAAAGAAACCAGTATTTATTCAATCGTGTATTGAGGGAAATAGCGAATACTGACATTTAGTGCTGACCATGTGACCCTATTCCTCTCTACCTCGGTTAGTACAGATTAATAATCCTATTCCATCCCAAACCCTGATTCAGATCAGAACACCATCGCACCCGATCAGTTTCATCCATCAATCCCA
Organism: Corydoras sp. C115; assembly: GCA_019802505.1. Taxonomy (NCBI): domain Eukaryota; kingdom Metazoa; phylum Chordata; class Actinopteri; order Siluriformes; family Callichthyidae; genus Corydoras; species Corydoras sp. C115. The sequence continues at coordinate 223,414 of JAFMOC010000134.1, forward strand.
CGTTCTCGTTTTGAGAAATCAGCGCAGCTCCTTTCAGACCTGACCCCTCAGCACCGAAACCTGGAGGTCAGTTGCGTTACTCCGTCCCGTCGGACTCCGCGGCCTCCGTCAGTTCAGCCCGGGTTCCTCCTGTTGAATGGGAAGCTCGACACCGAGGGTCGGGTCAACTGAGCCAGTCCAGATCGTCATCCTCGCTGTCGTCGCCGAATAACGGGGTGGGAGGCGGCCGCCCCTTTAAGCTCTGCCGACCAATCAGACAACGGCATGAGGGTTCAAAACGATTCCTACAACCTTCTGCTAACAGACCACTGAAGTCGGGCGTCGTTCTGTTATTCTCACGGTCAGCACTCTGGATGAACGCAGGGGGTTCACAAATAAACGGAACGCTAACGACCCTGCTCATCGTTAGACGTCAGGACGTAGAGAATTAGTGGAAACTGTAATATTAAAAAAGTATTAAATGGTATGCAATATGAGCTTTACGACTCTTAAACGACGTTCAGTATTTATCAGGTTAAAATTTATTTAAATTTATTGTTTTTTTTTTAATCCCATTGTATTTATGAACATCCTGCTTTAGAACTTAGACGTAATTAACATGCCAAATATAAACGAGCTCTCACCTTCAGTGGTCCATTTAAAGACATTACATCATTTTTTATGACTGAATCTGTATTTGTGTGTGTGTATGTGTGTGTGTGTGTTTACCAATTCTTCCTCCTCTTCCTCACTGGTTGGTGGGGGGGGTTTAGATGGGACTGGACTCTGGAAAAATGGCTCGTCCGAATTGTTCTCTTGGACCGTTTCAGGCCGACTGCGAGAACATAAGAGTGTAATATTTAATTATTTACATTCACTAATATTTACATTTACATTTAGTAGATGCTTTTATCCAAAGCGACTTACAAATGAGAATATCACAAGTCAGAAGTTACTATACTGTAAATTCATCAAACCTGATTGTTATTTGATGCTGCGCCCCCCCCCCCCTTTTTTTTCTCTCTACAACAGGTATTTGTTAATATAATGTATACATGTAGAAAATCTTTAAAGCCCTTTAATGTAAATTTTTTTTTTTTTTTTTGCTTTAAAGCCTAAATTAAGACGTTTCGTAAATGTTAAATCTGAAGAAGAACCCAATCTGAATGTCTTTCGATTTGATCTGTGATGATTTTGTTCTGAATCTGCCGAGTCGGCGAGTCGCGGTCCGAATCTGTCGTGGTCACTGAGAGCAGGAACGAGGAGACGGATGAATGAATCACTTTATTCATGTTTTAAAAAGCTGCTCGTGACGTCGCACTCTGAACTTTGACAAACGCCAGAATCTCAGACTACCTGCTGGACTGCGCCGCGTCCTCGGGAGCCTCCTCCTGGACAGCGACCGGGGGAGGTGGGGGGTTCTTGGGGGGTCCGAGAGGATCGGCTTCCCCTGGATCTGACTCTAACGTGACCTCCTTTGTTGCCTCCCTGTCTTCGGCTGTGATGTCGCTCACGGTCCCCGCAGCCGTGTCCTCAGTGGACGTGTCCTCGTTCTCAGAGCGCACCGCGTTCTCCGCGTCCTGGACTTTCTCCTCCACGTCGTCTTCATCTCTGACATCGCCCCTCACGTCCTCCTCGTCCTCTCCGTGTTCGGACTCGCTGACCTTCTCCTCCACCTCATTCCTCTGGATCACCTCCTCCATCCGGTCGTCCTCCATCTCGTCTTCCTCTCTGTGTTTGGACTCGCTGACCTCCTCCACCTCACTCCTCTGGATCACCTCCTCCATCCGGTCGTCCTCCTCTGTTCTCTCCGCCTCCTCGTCCCTGGTCTCCTCCACCTCCTGGCTCCGGAGCTCATTCTCCAGCTCGTCCTCGTTCCCTTTCTTGTCGTTTAGGTCTAAATCCTCTGGACGTGTCTCCGGCTCCGGTTGTGGTTCACGGTCACGCTCCTCCTCTTCCTCCTGTTGCTCTTCGTCGTCCTCCTTTTCTTTAGAAGGAGGCTCTGATTTGGAGAGCAGCTGCAGCGTGACGTTCTGCAGAGACCACACACACAGATCGTCAGCTTTGCTTAACCACGGACGCCATTCATGGCCAAAAGTATGTGACCCTCCCTCTGTCTGCATTCAGTTCAGAGGGATGAGATTCGGAGACGCTGTCTTTCAAACCTTAATGGTGTTGACCAGAACCTGCAGAACCAGGCTCCCCGTGTAGGTCTCGTCCAGCTCGAACTCGGCCCGTAGGGACTGGAACACCCCGTTCATGACGCGCTTCACCTGCAAGCACACAGCACAGGTTCTAAACGGGTGTCTCGCGGGGCCGCGACCCACGGCGAGGGTTCCGCGTTCACCTCTCCGGCCGTGTCGGTGTCCCGCCGCTGCTCCGTTAGCCTCTGCTCCAGCTCGGTCACCCGCGCCTGTCCCCGCTGCTTCAGCACCTCCGCCGTCTGCTCCAACGCCGCGCACTGCAACAGACACACGTTCTCTGACTCCGCCCTCGCGAATTACACGCGTTCTCTGTGCCGTCAGTCTTCATTAATTAAGGGGTAACGTTTGGGGATAGACGAATAGGATGCATCCTCCTCGGTAGATGCGTCGTGTCCATAGCAACGGCACATTTTGGAAAATGTCATGACGGACCAATCGGAATCATCGCCGTTGTAAAAGATCAGAAGGGCGGTAAAACGGTTCAAACCTTGTTTCTCAGAGCCTGAAGCTCCTCCCCCTGCTCGTGGTGTTGTAGCAACCGTTGCTCTTCTGCCGCTTTGTGCTGCTTGAGCGCCATGAACTATGGGAAGAAAGTGCCAATGATGTTGGAGTTAAAAATGCAGCTTTGGTGTATATCTCTCTCTCTGTGTGTGTGTGTGTGTGTGTGTGTGTGTGTGTGTGTGTACCTTCTCCTGCAGCTGGTCGAGTTTGAGCTGCAGTGTGTCCCTCTGCTCGGTGAGCTCTGTCGTCTCTCTGTGATGCTGTTCTCTCGCCGTAGACGCGGCCTGTTCACATTTAACCCTCCATTCGCTCTCCACATCGGCCTGCAGCTGAGCTAACTACACACACACACACACACACACACACACACACACCACGATTTCTTAGCAGGATATTGTTTTTTATTATTAGTTTTTTTGTATTTCACACACTCACCCTGTCCCACTCAGCCCCCCCGCTCTGCCCCGGTGTACCTGTCCGGCGGCCGCCTGGTCCGTGCTGGTCCGAGCTTTGCGCAGCTGACTGCGGAGGTTGTCCATCTCCAGCTGACTGACCCTCCTCACCTCCTCCAGCTCCTCGTCACAGCGCTGCCGCTCGGCCTGCCACTTCCGCTTCCTGTCCATCAGAGTCTGCAACCGAACAGAAAGGATGGAAACGGGTAATAATAATAATAATATTCATTCATTATCTTCTGCTTTATCCTCTATTAGGGTCGCGGTGGGGTTCCCCATGCCCAATTTTGGAGAACTCAATTGACTTGATCCATGTTTTTGGACTGTGGGAGGAAACCGGAGAACCCGGAGGAAACCCACGCGGACACGGGGAGAACGTGGAAACTCCACCCAGATGGGGATTCGAACCGGGAACCCCTAGTGCTGAGAGGCGAACGTGCTAACCACTAAACTACCGTGCCGCCGATAATAATATTAATAATATTAATAATGAGCTTAGTGGTTTAGCATGTTCTCCTCTCAGCGCTAGGGATTCCCGGTTCGAATCCCCTTCTGGGTGGAGTTTCCATGTTCTCCCCGTGTCTGCGTGGGTTTCCTCCGGGTTCTCTTGATTTCCTACCACAGTCCAAAAACATGGATCAAGTCAATTGAGTTCTCCAAATTGCCCCATATAGAGTGTGTCTGTGTGAGTGAGTGTGTGCCCAGCGATAAATTGGCGCCCTGTCCTGGGTCTATTTGTCCAGCGCCCGAAACGTTCTCCCCTGGATGGGCATGGGGAACCCCACCGCGACCCTAATAGAGGATAAAGCGGGAGATAATGAATGAATAATAATAATAATAAGGAGGTACGTCAGTAAACGGTGTAACTCACTCTCTCCAGACTCTCCTTCTCACTCCTCAGGTCCTGCAGCTCCTCCTCCAGGTTGCTCAGCTTCAGCTCCACCTCTTTGCGCTTCTGCTTCTCTGTTTTGGAGCGAGCCTGCGCCTGTTCTGCGCTGTCCTTCAGCTCTGAAACACACAACCTCTCCACTTCACAACCATCCCATCATCTTGGGACCGAATGCAGAAGGTCAGTTCAAAGTTCCCCGGTTTATAATAAAAGGCTCACCCTGCAGCTGGCCCTCCAGGGCCGCCACCCGGACGCCGAGCTGCTGCCCCTCCTGCGCGGCGGCGGTCAGGCTCGTCTGCAGGCCGGCCGCCTTCTGCCGCTGCGCGCTCAGCTCCAGCTGCAGCTCCGACACCCGCGCCGTGGAGCCAGCCAGCTCCTCGGTCAGCCGCGCCTGCAAGGACGAGCACCGATTATTCACCCACCGGGAGAGGGAACGCCGTGGAACGTGTGTGTGTGTGTGTGAACCAAATGATGGATGACGGTGATGTAGCTGAGGGATGGCTGAGTGTCGGCTTAACGGTCAGCTGGAGGAAAAGATAAACGAAATGAAATGAGAGGGAAGCACAGACGATGTAAAGGCGGGGGGGTGGATGGGGGGGGGGGTGGTGAGCAGAGAAAGCTCACCTGGTTCCCGCCCAGGTCCCGTTGCAGAGCATGCTGGGAAAAGAAAGCAGTCACTAACTGCCCTAGCCATTGAGAGGCTTTCATTTATAAACAACTCATTCATTCATTCATCCATTATCTTCCGCTTTATCGTCTATTAGGGTTGCGGGGGGGTTCCCCATGCCCATGGGGAGAACGTTTCGGGTGCTGGGCAGATACACCCAGGACAGGGCGCCAATCTATCGCTGGGCACTCATGCATTTTTAATCCACAAACTCTTTCAGATTCTGAAATCTGAGGAACTTCTAGGTTCTCGAATTGTTCCCGAGAACACAATGCTGTTAAATTACCAGGAATTCCCCAAAAGACGGACTTCTTTAACTCATGACCTCCATTTCAAGCCTGATTCCCGTTTGCTTTGCAGGTATGACAGCGTCCGCTCCTCTGAGAAGGCTTTCGACAAGATTTTGGAGCGCCCCTGTGTGGAGGGGTCAGTAAGGCATGCTGACCTTACGAGCTACACCCACATGACGAAGCCTCGAGGGGAAACGGCGCCGCATTAAAGCTGGGGGCATTCAATTAAACGGTGAGCATCATGTCTTTAAAGTCAGCAGTTCAGCAGGACGGGGACATTTAGGTGGTGCAGCATTTTAGATTTTAATGTTTGCAGTTTAAAGGCGCAGTTTAAATGAGTGTGTTCAGAACCCTCTGTATTTATTCAAACACATATAGTGATCTGTGGCTGCTGATTTTAATTTATCATTTTGATATTTTATTTCTGTTTCTGCTTTTTAATTTAGCTTTTCTTATTGTACAACTGCGCTAATGTTTAATGTGTCTTGTGTGTTTTAATGATTTACTGCTCTATTCGTTTCGTAAAGCGTCTTTGAGGTCCCTAAAAGCGCTATATAAAAAAAATGTATTATTATTATTATTATTATTATTCTATGTGTGTTCAGCGCACAACATCCTGTATGTTAGTGTACTGCACCTTATCCTGCTCAGCCTGCAGTATTCGAGCCTGGTTCTGCTCACTCTTGTTCTTTAGGGAGTCGTTGCGCTGCTCCATCAGTAGATTACTCTGTTCCATGCACCTACAACACACTCACAGTTTATAATACCGGGGTGTGCAAACAGCATTACAGCATTCATATGGCATACAGTATATATACACATACATGCACCACCACCCACTTTACCCAACCACCCATCTACCCAAATCAACCGCCTGACCTCTGGTTCTGATTGATGAGTTCCCCGATCTTGCGATTTTGTTCTTCGATGCGTGAGCTCTTTTCAAACACCTCCTTCTTCAGACATTCGTTTTCCTGAATGAAGAGAAACAAAAAAAAGTTTTTTGAATCGGAGTGTGCTCTAAAGGAGAACCACAGGATCTCGCATTCTTCTGAACGGACGAAGCCAAGGATCAACCGAGTCACCTGAATGATGCGCTGAATGTTGTGCATGATCATGGCCGTTTCCATGGAGACGCCGGACAGGCCCAACGAGAGTCCGCCCTGCTTCTGCAGATCTTCGACCTGACGGAGCGGTGAGGGGCGTCAGCGCGGTTCGTTAATCAGACACAAACGAGAGCAACTTTAAAGCAACGTCCTGATTCACCTTGGCGCTCAGCTGGTCCACTTTGTCTCCCACTTTGCTCACCGCCAGCCGGATCTCGGTGTTGTGCTGCCGGGCCTCGGTCATCAAAAAGGACGTGACCTCACCACTTCCTGTGGGTCAACAGGCGGATGGTTTGAAGCCTTTTAACAAATGGACTGAAGTCTGATTTACTTCCAGCTTCATTTTGGGAGCACAGCGTTCACAACTCATGGGTTCCCTGCTGAGAACGTCACGTAAACGATTCAGGGATGCTGCTGAAAATTTACCCGACAAGGTGGCTTAGTGGTCAGCACATTCTCCTCTCGGCACTAGGGGTTCCCGGTTCGAATCCCCATCTGGGTGGAGTTTCCATGTCCTCCCCGTGTCCGCGTGGGTTTCCTCCGGGTTCTCCGGTTTCCTCCCACAGTCCAAAAACATGGATCAAGTCAATTGAGTTCTCCAAATTGCCCCATATAGAGTGTGTGTGTGTGTGTGTGTGAGTGAGTGTGTGCCCAGCCATAAATTGGTGCCCTGTCCTGGGTCTATCTGCCCAGCGCCCGAAACATTCTCCCCTGGATGGGCATGGGGAACCCCACCCCTCCCCCCACGACCCTAATATATAGGATAAAGCAGAAGATAATGAATGAATGAACTGTCGACAACCAAACTGATGAGGTGCATCACATGGCTTTTTTCCCCTGATGATCTCAGCACAGTGGGTGAGGAACATCGGCATGATGGAAACGCGTTACCATGGCGAGTGGAATCTCTCAACGCTCTGGAACTTGTGCTGGACACCAACATGAGACGACGCAGAGACGATGGACGGTGAGTACGAAACCATCAGCAGAACACTTTATCCCAGTTAATCTATCCCATGCTGGACTTTAGTGTATTTGTACATTCTTTGAGGTCCAATCATTCAGCCACCGAACCCCGAACACCAAATTAAAGGTTCAATACCGCCATGAAACACCGACATTTACAAGAATTATTTTGTCCGTACAGCTGAACTGAGTTTACCTTGATAAGGCACCGTATGAGAGGGGAACATCTGTCCAGCCGGCTGTAACTGAGCCGACGCTGATGTGGGCTGACTGTATGAATACGGCTAGAAACACACACACACACACACACACACATGTCTGATGATACCCATTATCTTATAAATTGAGCGGTTTAGAATTCAGGTCAGTAAAAGTGTCGTGATTTCCGTTACCTGAAAGCCGTGAACCGTTGCCGGCATGACGGGCTGAGTGCTGACTGTCGTCATAGAAACGGGCATCAAGGCTGAAGCTGGAGTGATGATGGGATAAGACAGAATGGAGACTTTACTATATGACAGCGGATCCGGTGCCCGAGTCCAGATCTAAACTGGTAAACAGGTTATATTATCAGAGCATGAGTGTAAATACCGTGCAGCGATGATGGAGCGGAGGACAGGGGGACGGGCTGAGGAGAGGGTGCGGCGGGACGCTCTTTCCGTCGGGAGACGCTAGGATCCTAAAGCACACATTTAAAAATATTATATTAATATTATAAGCTTATAATATGATCGTAACTCCTATAATCATGCTCATAGCTGCAGCTGGACATTTCTTCCCAGCAATTAAGACAAAATTTGAAAGAGGTTTTCGAACCTCCAGTTCAGAGTCGCTGGACTCGGCTTGTGAGGGTGATGATGCGGGGCCGGTGATGAAGGGCAGCATGGGCTGGCCCATCTTGGCCATACGAGAGATGAGCTTGGCTTTGGTTGCATCCGGGTTCTGAATTTGTGGAAATGGGTCAGAAGTGCGCCAGGTTTCCAAATCCAGGAGTTCAGAAACATAGAAGGTGGCTACTTACGGCCAGCTGCTCGCTGAGGGAGTTGGACTTGGCTCGAAGTGGTGGCTCACTGCGAGATTATGAAACGATTATTGTAATATATTCCATCGTAAACATGTGATCTAGCATTTACACATGTCTCAGACCTCGGATCCTCACACACACACACACACACACACACACACACACACACACTCTGAAACAAATAACCTCAGTATTCAGGAGCTTTCCGTACCCTGGTTTGCTGGATGTTGCCGACAGAACCTCCGGCCCAAGGCTATCCACGCTGGGGGCGGGAGAGGGGGCAGCCGAATCCCGTGAGGCGTGAGGCATCCTCTCAGCGCTGAGGTCCTTAGCAAACTTAACCTGTGTGTTGACACATCGGCGTCATTACAGAGGGTCTACCATTATTCTGCAGAATCTTAGGGCCTATCCCGGGTTTAATAGAGTTTATGAAGAGGAAGATCTAAATGACTGTTACCATGCAAACTTGCGTATGAAATTGAATCCATTTCTCTTTCCTAAACTCGTCTCTATGGAAACAGGGATTTGATCAGAAGTGATTAAAGGCTTCCCTCACCCTGCGGATCTCCACTTCAAACACCAAAGTGCTGTCTGCCGGAACACGACCGGGAACTCCCTGTGCCCCATACGCCAGGACGGGGGGTATCACCATCAGACGCCGTCCTCCTTTCTGCATGTTCACCATGCCCTCCTCCCATCCCTCAGAGAGACAAAAAAAAAAGAGAGAACGATGGCCCGGGTGCTTTATAGTCCCCGGCTGATGTATTTCGTATTGAAATTTGGCGCTCGTCTCACTTTGATGACTTTCCCGGCACCGAGCTTCAATCTCAGGAGTTTGTCTCTGTTGACGTTGGAGTCGAACATCTGAAGACAATACAACCGAGTCAATACCACTGTATATAGAGACAACGTTTCAACAGCTGAGAGCGCCGTGGCTTCCCACCTGACCGACGGCGTGATTCTGCAGCAGCCAGCCGGTGTACGCCACCTCCAGGGAGTCTCCGTTCTCTACACCCTGACCCTCCCCTAGAATCAGATCCTGCGTCACCAGCACCTCCAGAGGAGACGCGCAGTTGGCCTTGGCCAGACAAACCTGTGACATAATGAACACGGGACGCACGGCACGTTCTAAAGCATGCAGAATAAAAATCACATTTCAGAACCATTTAATTTAAACCTCATATTGAATCGCAGTCCAGTTCAACCGCAGGGACGAGACAATGTTGGACTTACAGTGAGTTTAAAATGACTTCTCTATTTCATTCATTCATTCATTATCTCCCGCTTTATCCTCTATTAGGGTCGCAGTGGGGGGGGGGGGGGGGGGTTCCCCATGCCCATCCAGGGGAGAACGTTTTGGGAGCTGGGCAGATACACCCAGGACAAGGCGCCAATACATCACTGGGCATACACTCACTCACACAGACACACTTTATATGGGGCAATTTGGAGAATTCCATTGACTTGATCCATGTTTTTGGACTGTGGGAGGAAAGCGGAGAACCCGGAGGAAACCCACGTGGACACGGGGAGAACATGGAAACTCCACCCAGATGGGGATTCGAACCGGGAATCCCTAGTGCTGAGAGGAGAATGTGCTAAACCACTAAACCACCGTGCCGCCTTTTCTAAATGTATCCAATATTTTAATTACTAATTATTTTAATGAATTTACATCGGTACAAGTTTGTAACTCCTGTGACTCTGACTCTGAAGTTCTCTGTTTTTACCCCGACGTTAACTCTGCATAGTTGGTTGATTTGCAGTCATGCTTTTCACACTAACCCACTTCCTCTAGGGTTATTTCCATATTACGGGATTCATCTTTTTTTCCCCCCCTCGTAACTCTAGTGGCTGAAAGCGGGAACTGCACCTCTTTACAGAAGTCCGTGGCCGTTTTCTCCGACTCGAACATGAGGGACCAGTTCTGCCGCTGATCGTCATAAAACGTGCAGTAATTGCTGGGCTGCACCTGAGATAAAGACACGGTACTCACACTCACACCAACAGAGATTTCAAACGGACCAAAAACAAGGTTTTTTTTTTTTTTTTTTAGGAGTAACGTCGTCCTGACGTTCTGCATAACGACGTACTCACAGTGAAGATGAAGGCGGCGTGAATCTTGGCTGCCGTCACCTGCTTTTGCTGACTGACATAAAGCAGCAGTTTGTACTGCAGACAGAGATGTGATAAGGTCACGGCTCATCGGTTTATTGTAAGGTAACATCACATGGTGTTGAAGCTTCGTTCCCACCTCCATGCTGGAATGGTTCCCGAGAACGGCAGCTCCCAGTTTCCCCTGCTTTACGTACTGTCCATTAATGCTAGAAACAGAAAACACCCCGATTATTTTAATACATTACTTCATAGAATGTGAAACTAATTGTCACTTGAGTTTCTTCTCATCTCCGTGACTTACTATCTGTAGGCATGTACAGCCGTGGCAAAGAGAACCGCGGGCGACCCGGGAGGAGGCGCGCCCTTCTGTGCAGATGGACCTGAAACGACAAAAAGCACCAAACTGAGAAGTTCTGCTTCTACAAGAAGATATTTTTTTGGGTAAAACGTGATCTTCAGGTCAAAGCGTAGTATTTAAAACCTTAAAGTAATAAATGTATGTTGTAGATACGAGATAATCTTTAATTTAGGTACTTGACGATAATCCCACGTTAATTATGGAAGCATCATGCCTCTGGATCAACCATGTGAGGGTCTACAGACCCCGCTGTGGGTTCTCCCAACATCCCACCTGAGTGTGCCGTGTTCTTGCGAGGCTGTTTGGGGGCCGTGTACTGGAACGACTCGTTTCCATGGCTTGCCGTCTGGTCCAGACCGAAGAGAGAAGCTAATTTTGCTCTGTAATGGGAGACAGACGAGGTTTAGTGTGTATGTGGACTCCGTATCTCCACCTTGAAGATGATCGAGAGCAGATCTGTGTGGAACACGCTTAAACATTTTTCTAAACATTCATTCATTATCTCCCACTTTATCCTCTATTAGGGTCGCGGTGGGGTTCCCCATGCCCATCCAGGGGAGAACGTCTCAGGCGCTGGGCAGATAGACCCAGGACAGGGCGCCAATCCATCACTCACTCACACAGACACACTCTATATGGGGCAATTTTGAAAATTCAATTGACTCGATCCATGTTTTTGGACTGTGGGAGGAAACCGGAGAACCCGGAGGAAACCCACATGGACATGGGGAGAACATGGAAACTCGATTCGAACCGTGAATCCCTAGTGCTGAGAGGCGAACGTGCCAAACCACTAAGCCAGCGTGCCGCCTTTTTCGAAACGACGTGCATTTTTAGTACGAACATCGACTTTTCTACACGTTCTGCCTGAAACCTTCTGCATGCGCATGTCACAACCACGCCTGCTCATCCTGAGAACTCCTAACGACCAAAACGTGCTCTGAAGATTAAAGAGCCCAAAAAAATAGTCACATTTCACCCGCCTGCTTTCCCCCTTTTTTTTTTCTTTTTTTTTCCCTCTCCCCCTCCACTGGGTTCCTCCGCACAGTTCGAGCAGTTAGCAGGAATATGAAACTATGCACACATGGAAACCTCGGCACAGTGAGTTCCCAAACACGGACGGACGGACGGGGAAAGGGGGGCCAGGTGACGGGCCAAGGCCTCGTGATGTGTACAGAATTAAGAAAAGCCAGACTGACCCGTGGATCTCCCTCCATGTGAAGTCAGTATCTCGGTCTGCCGCCATGCCGGCCCGCCGATTTAACGCATCAGAGTTACAAATCCACCGAAACCTGCCTCCTCTGTGTTCGATCGGTGCTCCACAACGCCGGGTGGACGTCTCCTTGTAGCGAATCCTTGTGTTGCTCTGGCTCGGGTTCAGTAACCAGAAGCATGTGAGGGGCATTAACTCGACTCTTGTGCCCTTTCCTCATACTTTCCCTCATCCGTCCTTCCCGGACCACCGAGGCCTCGGTCAGCTGAACGTCAAATCATATTACGACGACTTGTGTGTGTGTGTGTGTGTGTGCTGCCTCCAAAAATCCCCAAAATAGCCAATAGTTGTACAATAGCAGACTCTAAATGGTTCAGGACAGAGCAGAGCTTTTTGGAAAGCAGACCACGTTAAGCCGTCTGTACTATTGTAATGATCAGATCAGTTGTAAGGTATTGGGCAATCTGAAGGCCGGGCCCTAAATCCATCAGAATAATCAATGTGGCTCCTTGAGCAAGGTCCTCAACCCTGATTGATTACAGTGCTCACTATAACAGGACTATCCCTGCACTCTGACCCCCCATCAATAAGCAGAGACGGGGGTATGTATGCAAAATAATTTATATATAATGCAATAAAGGGTGGCGGCGGCACGGTGGCTTAGTGGTTTAGCATGTTCTCCTCTCAGTGCTAGGGATTCCCGGTTCGAATCCCAATCTGGGTGGAGTTTCCATGTTCTCCCCGTGTCGGCGTGGGTTTCCTCCGGGTTCTCCGGTTTCCTCCCACAGTCCAAAAACATGGATCGAGTCAATTGAATTCTCCAAATTGCCCCATATAGTGTGTGTGTGAGTGAGTGTGTGCCCAGCGATGGATTGGCGCCCTGTCCTGGGTCTATCTGCCCAGCGTCCGAGACGTTCTCCCCTGGATGGGCATGGGGAACCCCACCGCGACCCTAATGGAGGATAAAGTGGAAGATAATGAATTAATGAAGGGCGGCACGGTGGATTAGTGGTTAGCATGTTCTCCTCTCAGCACTAGGGATTCCCGGTTTGAATCCCCATCTGGGTGGAGTTTCCATGTTCTCCCCGTGTCCGTGTGGGTTTCCTCCCACAGTCCAAAATCATGGATCAAGTAAATTGAGTTCTCCAAATTGCCCCATATAGAGTGTATGTATTTGTGTGAGTGAGCGTGTGCCCAGCGATAGCTTGGCGCCCTGTCCCGGGTGTAACTGCCCAGCGCCCGAAACGTTCTCCCCTGGATGGGCATGGGGAAGATAACGGATGGATGGATGTCTCCTTTAGACCTTAGGGCTGAAATTCAGGACGTGTTATGACAGCCATGTCGGCTCGCCTAAAGGTCACGTGATCGGTCATGTGCAACCACACGCATCCTCAAGGGGTTTACAGCTACAATAACACTAAGACGACATTTAATTTAATTTAATTTAATAATATTAACATAAAGTTGATGATCCTGAGGCCACGTACGTTTACTTTAGTTTGAATAAACGTCATCCCAGCGTTCAGATCGCCCCATCCGAGACATTTAATCACTGGATCGCACATTTAAAGCCCTGTATACATCATCTCTGTTCTTTAGAACATAATTAAATACACAGAACCCAATAAACTCTGGGTTTTGTGCTCGGGTGGACTCGTCGGAGCTCGTTAGCGTTAGCCTGAATTCAAAGTACCGCCAACGTAACCAACGTCGAGCTGTGCGGTCAATATAACAATAAAACGCGTATCGAGGGGACGGGCGACGCTTTAATGGATTTAAAAGTGAGAATTTTCTTTTTGTTTTAAAAGGTCTCGGTGGCTAAACACGGCTGCATACTCGAGACGTCCGCAGCATGCGACACCCGCGCCGGCCGTGAGGTGGCGCACTACTCCAGCGTCCTCTGTAGTGCGGTGTGCAGCCGGACTCACCCGCCCGAAGGAGACAAGAAATCTCCGTCCTCATCGTCGGCGGCGAACATCGTGTCCGTCTGCGGCCCGCGGTCCGATCACAGGGACTTCAGAGCTCCGTCCGCGGTGAGGACATCGGGCGAGCTCGCGTTTAATCCCCGCAGAGCAGCGACTCCTGAGCGGCTGCGGCCGGACTTCCCTGTCGCTTCCCGTTCTGATCACCTGACCTCCCGCCCTCCGAACGCCAGCCCTCACATCCAACAGCGGGGACGGTTTAATACAGAGATCCCAACGCGACATCAATCAAATATAATAATATAATAATGCGACAGAAAGTCTGCGACATCTCACAATAATTACATTTATATTTTTATTGCGAGATCTCGCAGAAGTCGATGCGAGCTCTCGCGATATCTCACAAAACTAACGCGTGAAGCTGCAATGAAGAAAATTGGATTCGGTTTTAAGTTTATTTGTCGTTGATGCTCCATGTTGGGACCTGTGCACATAGAACACCAGGATATAAACTGAAATACATAATATTTACATATGTATGCGCCTATATATATATATATAATTTAAAGTGACTTAGTGTAAACTTCATTCATTCATTATCTCCCGCTTTATCCTCTATTAGGGTCGCGGTGGGGTTCCCCATGCCCATCCAGGGGAGAACGTTTCGAGTGCTGGGCAGATAGACCCAGGACAGGGCGCCAATCCATCGCTGGGCACTCACTCAGACACTCAATGTTTTTGGACCTTGGGAGGAAACCGGAGAACCCGGAGGAAACCCACGCGGACACGGGGAGAACATGGACACTCCACCCAGATGGGGATTCGAACCGGGAATCCCTAGCGCTGAGAGGAGAACATGTTAAACCAGTAAGCCAGCGTGTCGCCTCTATATATATATATATATATATATAAAAATGTTCATTCATTCATTATCTTCCGCTTTATCCTCTATTAGGGTCGTGGGGTGGTGGTGGGGGGGGGGGGGGGTTCCCCATGCCCATCCAGGGGAGAACGTTTCGGGCGCTGGGCAGATACACCCAGGACAGGGCGCCAATCCATCGCTGGGCACACACTCACTCACACAGACACACTCTATATGGGGCAATTTGGAGAACTCAATTCACTTGATCCATGTTTTTGGACTGTGGGAGGACACCGGAGAACCCGGTGGAAACCCACGCGGACATGGGGAGAACATGGAAACTCCACCCAGATGGGGATTCGAACCGGGAACCCCTAGCACTGAGAGGAGAACATGCTAAACCACTAAGCCACCGTGCCGCCCACTTTGTGTAAAGTGACTTAGTAAAAAGCAGGAGTGTGGAAGTTTTTAACTGTTCGTTTTGTTTAGTTGCCTGACGGCTTGCGGGTAAAAACTTTATAAACCGGGTGGTTTTGGCTTCGGTACCTTCTGTGGTTTCTAATGAGGGCATGGTGGCTTAGTGGTTTGGCATATTCTCCTCTCAGCGCTAGGGATTCCCAGTTCGAATACCCATCTGGGTGGAGTTTCCATGTTCTCCCCGTGTCCGCGTGGGTTTCCTCCGGGTTCTCCGGTTTCCTCCCACAGTTTAAAAACATGGATCAGGGTCAATTGAGTTCTCCAAATTGCCCCATATAGAGTGTGTGAGTGTGTGTCCAGCGATAGATTGGCGTCCTGACCCTAATAGAGAATAAAGCGGGAGATAATGGATGGGTGGAGTTTGCAAGCCAATCTCAAAATAAAACTCAATGATATTCTCCTCGGATGAAGGTTCTCCATTGTGTTAGTTTATTGTTTTTGACCCGGAAACTGACCTGAAACTACATCCATTTATAATAAACGAGATCTCGCAATAAATATAACTATTGCGCGACCTCGCAAAACTTTTTACGAGATCTCGCATTATATCTATTTTTTCCATGTCCCTTTAGGGGCCCCGTAGTTTTATACTCCGTTTCAGCGACGTTTTTAAAATGATTGTTTCTGTTTCAAACTTAGAGATCTGTATTTAACAGCTCATGGATGTTCGATCACGGAGTCGGCTCTGATTCCTCACTCTACGGGTTGGGAGTCGATTGAGTTTGATTCCGAAGTGAATCATCAAAAGACATCGCTACGTGGATTCGTTTCTCAGCGAATCGACTCCTTGCAATTTGGAATCTTTTTCTTTGGGATCCTTTGAATGTCAGAGTCGACTCCTTTGTCTTTGATTGGATTCGGCTCCCTGACTCGGCGTTACACTTGTTGCCATGAAACTAAACTGACGTTTCAAACTCATTTATTAATAATTTATTAAACTAGTTTTATTTCTGTTTTTAATTTCTGTACTCAACTCGATTCTGTACATTTTTTTTACACAATTGACAAATCTGCCGTTTGAAGGTAAGAGGCGACTTTAAAACCCGAGAGAGTGTCCCAAACATTCCCTCCTGTCCTCTAAAATATTAATAATAGATCTATATAAATTCATTTAGCGATCGTTTTTGTTTTTAAATGTATGTTATATTAGGTACGGTGGCTTAGTGGTTGGCATGTTCTCCTCAGCGTTGGGGATTCCCGGTTCGAATCCCAATCTTGGGTGGAGTTTCCATGTTCTCCCCGTGTCCGTGTGGGTTTCCTCCGGGTTCTCCGGTTTCCTCCCACAGTCCAAAAACATGGATCAAGTCAATTGAATTCTCCAAATTGCCCCATATAGTGTGTGTATGTGTGAATGAGTGTGTGCCCAGCGATAGATTGCCCCCCTGTCCTGGGTGTATCTGCCCAGCGCCCGAAACGTTCTCCCCTGGATGGGCATGGGGAACCCCACCGCGACCCTAATAGAGGATAAAGCAGAAGATAATGATGGATGGATATTAAAACACACTGATTTTTTTTTTATTATCTAAAAAAGGTGGTAGATTTATAGCATTGCTTTTAGTTGATGGTTATGTACCTGTTTGTAGACACCTGTGGACTGAATTTAACACTTAAATTCAAAGATTAGCAGATTTTCAGTGTCTTCAGTGTTTGTATATAACAGTTATATAAACAGGACTTGGGTTGTTGTTTTTTTTTTTAACTATTACTTTATGTTGAATTCACAATATCTCATGTGTTGCAGGAGACCAACCGTTTTTGCATCATGGGAAGCTTAGGCCACGCTCAGCATCCTGACGAGCCTCACTGTTTAAGGGCACTGTGTTCACATCCATGCTGCTGGGAGGCCGAGCATCGTATTGCTGAAGGCGTGTATCGGCGCGGGGTCAGAGCGCCTGCCGAAGGCCGTGCGCGTGCTGAAGGTGTGTGTTCATAAAGCGGGTGACCTGTGCTGACCTGTGCTTTTCTATCTGCCCAAAGCTCTGACATTGATTTGCGCCCTTTAAATTCCGGGTGTATTTAAAATGGAATTGTTTTTGTAACATGATGCTGCTATTCATCTATTATATTATGTTTACATAAAACTCTTAAAAAATGCAGCTCTGTTGGTCTGTATGTTCAGACCGTTTGCCTTCGCTGTCTGTGGTTGATGTTACTGACTGGGCTGATAAAGGAGGCAAGAAGTTGCTTCACTGGACTGTCGGCTCACAGAGCTCCATGTCTGGCGCGTCTCTGTCGGTCCTCAGGACTCTGGGCTCATCGGACTCACCGCAAACAGCTCCGAAGTCCAAAGGTGAATGAAGCATGTAAATTATACCAACCTTATAAAAGCACATCTGGAGAAATGAACCAAAAGTTAATACTTTAGAAGAAACTAAAAATGGGAAGTTATCTGTATATTTTGGTTTCAAATTTTTTTATTTTATTTAAATGTGTCAATGAAACTATAGCAGCTCTGCTGCACTTAAACCCCCTGCATCTTACGGTTCTTTATGTTAAAAAGAACTTGCAGAACTATATACCATCTGAGAATCTGAGCATGAGTTCTACTCCGTTTTGACTCCACATGGTTTTTTTTTTTGGTGCAGATTCTGCATTTCCAGCCATCAGGTCCACAGCTGCAGCATCACAACTCCGTAACTCGAAAGAACCCTGTGCAAAAGTAGGTCCAGCAGACCCGTGTTTCACAGCACAGACCTACAATCAGTGCATCCATGTCTTTATAGATTTCTTTGAGTTATTTACAGAAAATCTTTTGTATGTTTATACAGCTGACTAAGGTACCTGCCATTCCTCTGATTAGTCTCGGAACCACACGGCACCCGGGACCTTCGCTGTTGTGGATCCCCGCTCAAAATCGACGGCAGCATCACAGCCCTCGGTGCTTAAAACAGAAGAGGTATGACCAGCAGCGGGGTCAGTGACTGTTGACCGCAGTACTAACATAAGAGAATAATTGAACTAAACAGTTGTATGAACCATTTTAACCATGAACCTGAGTTTTAGAAGGTTTTCTTTAAGTCATGTTCTGTTTTCCCCTCAGCACAACGTCTCCACACTGTGCTGTGAAGGAACTCATCTGCTTTCCACCATCTTCCATACAGATGACTCAAAAGGTGGTGAGTAAAGACGAACAGTTAACCTTTGGCTGATCTATTACACACCTGATGTGTGTGCTTCCTCTCACCCAGAACACAAAATCAAAGTGGGTGAGGAAGAGCAAACGTTCACGACTCGGCTGTTCCAACGCCAACTTCTCTCCAGGTTCTAATGCTCCTCCACCAGGGACAGAAGCTATAAATAAACCTGAGGCGAAGAGCCCTTTTCTCCTGAGGACCAAACCCCTTGTCCTCCACAATATCTGAGGGAGGGAGGGAGGGAGGCAGCAGGGTGGAGTAGATTTTGTTATCCCTCATCCCTAAACATCATGATATAAACATCATCCTTCCTCTGTACATGTCCAACCTCCTCAATCTCACCTCCATAACTCTGTATTCTAACTGTGGAGTGTGCCCCCTCTAGTGGAAGTCATGTGTATTACAGAAGGCGCAATTGAGATGAGAAAAAAATGCAAAAAATAAAACCTTTTTTTGACTATTTTTTTTTTTGTTTAATTTTTGCTAAATTACATTTTAATAAATAAAAAAATTTAATGATGTTGGTTTATTTTATTTTAATATCGACAGTCAACGTTAACATCTTATAATTTATGGTTGTCAACTGGTGACGGGGTCAAAATTTCCAAACGGGCCACGTAAATTTTAACAAAGCAAAATGTGAAAAAAACAGATGTTAAAAATTTGTGAGGTAAACAATATCTGTTTTGTTTTTCAGTTAAAAAATCCGTAAATAAAAATACTAAAACCTGTTTTATATGAATGCAGTTCAGTAGTTTATTTTTTATTAACACATTTTTTAGTTGGAGTTTTAATTTGTAGAACCTCTGTGCAGGTTTACTTCATTTAAATGACCAAAGTTTTTAAAGAAAGGACGCGTGAAATAGCTGCAGGAACACGATATGTCCACTAGAGGGAGACTGCCTCAGAGAATCGTTAAATCAGTTCTGAATCTAAAAATGAATTAATATTCCGTGAGGTTTGCGGCTTCTGTTACTGATCCACTGTAAATAAAAAGACCTGCTCAGTCTTCAGGGAGGTTCAGTCTTTACGAGAATTCAGAGGTTTATATTCTTTATTAAAGGCGTCAGTAACAGAATCTTGTAATAGTTTATATAAAGCTGGTTCTCCTGGATCTGAGAGCTGATTGGCTTCCTCCTTATCTGTAGTTTACTCCCACTTTACACAGGCGTGGAGGAGAACCATCACAGTGGATCTTCAGCATCACAGCCAACAAGGTCCCCTGTTCACAGGTTGAACAGATAATGACCTTTCAGTTTGGAGTTTGCATGTTCTCCCCTTGTCTGCATGGATGCTTGAAATTATGACAGAACTGGAGATACATTCTCGTTGGATGTAAATGTGATTGTGGTTTCATTCATCCAAAAGCTTTATGCAGAGGTTCATCAGTGTACGGAATGTAAATAGTGAATGTATCGTCTGTGCACACACACACACACACACACACACACACACACACACACATACACACTGGGTCACGTCTCACACTCAACTTTAGTCCCACTGTCCATGCTACAAACCCGCACAGGCTTTTTCCATGAGTGCTTCACTTGAGAGAACTGTGTGTGTGTGTTTGTGTGTGTGTGTGTGTGTGTGTGTGTGTGTGTTTGTGTGTGAGAACAGCACTTCCTCCATGAGAGGAGATTTCCACAGCTGATGCCCAAATCTGAACATGTTGCCCGGAGCCGGTTTGTGTTTGTCCGGGGTTTTCACCTCCACCTGCTGAGTCAAACTCCAGCAGCAGCAACAACAACAACGTGTGTCCATCACAGGAAGCAGCAGGACAATCTGCAGGTGTGACCCTGAATCTGCTGCCGGACGAGCAGACGGAGCTGACCCCACACACACCACACCACGCTCTTTAAAGCTGGCGCTCGGTGGGTGGAGTGTTGGTCGATCTGTAAGTGTTTGTTGTCATGACTGTGTTTTTTTGGGAGTCCCTGTATTTTTTTGTATTTTTTATTTTTTTTACAGCTCGGGGGGAAAGACGGGCGTCGTCGAGAACAGGAAGCCTTACTTCAGACTGAACTCATCGTGTCCACCGTGAGCTTTAAGTAAACAGATGATCACTGGTTCTGTGTTTGAGGGACTGGGATAGGCTTAAGGACGGGTATGTAGCTTTAATAAACCTGCCTCAGCGGCAGGGACCTTGGTGTCTTGGGTTCGTCCGAGTTTAGAGCCACATAGAGATACTTTTGAGTTGTCGAAACGTCGACGAGGTTCAATAATCTCAAACTTAAGAACATTATTAAAATAAACTCTGCTTTTGAGTCCGTCCTGTCCAGCAGACGAACATGAAGGTGTTCATGTATACAACTGTGTATGTTCCTGAGCACTGGGATAAGCTCCAGCACCCACGGCAACCGCAACACGGATAAAAAGATTAGATTAGACTTAATTTAGACGTCAGAAGAGCACAGACCCCTGAATCAATTAGATTTTTTGATGTAATGAGGTATGATGCTGTGAACCATTCATCCATTATCTTCAGCTTTATCCTATATTAGGGTCGCGGTGGGGTTCCCCATGCCCATCCAGGGGAGAACGTTTCGGGGGCTGGGCAGATACACCCAGGACAGGGGGGCAATCTATCACCGGGCACACACTCACTCACTCACACATACACTCTCTATATGGGGCAATTTGGAGAACTCAATTGACCTTGATCCATGTTTTTGGACTGTGGGAGGAAACCGGAGAACCTGGAGGAAACCCACGCAGACACGGGGAGGACATGGAAACTCCACCCAGATTGGGATTCGAACCGGGAATCCCTAGTGCTGAGAGGAGAACATGCTAAACACTAAGCCACCGTGCCGCCCAAATGCTGTGAACCTCAGCCACAAACAGTCATGACGAGCTTATTGGTTGTCATGACAACTAATATATGATACCTGATGATGTAACAGTTTGACTGATCGCATCGTCTGAGGTATTAAAGATTTAAGACACGCGACCATCTTTTTATTTAAGCTTCTAAATATTTTTTAAAATATTTCCAGCATGGGATGAAGGGGGGGGGGGGGTAAGGATGACCAGGGTAAAGTCATACCAAACCGTTGACCATTGCGGGACACCATACTGCAAACCTCCAGCAGCTGAGAAATGTAAGTGGACATTAAAGCTGTCAGTCGGGCTGGAGATTGAGTGTTGGAGCTCAGATGGATGCGTCTGACGCAGGTCTCCTCCAGCGAGCCGTGGCGCTGTGTGTGTGTGTGTGTGTGTGTGTGTGTGTGTGTGTGTGTGTGTGTGTGTGTGTGCGCCTCTTTGCTCTGGCGTTATTTGTTTGCGCTGCTCTGCCCCTGATCCTGGAAATTTCTGAGATAACATTTTCCCAACAGGCGCTGCTCTGTGAGCGAGGGCGTTCTGCTCGTTCTCCTCGTCACACACAGCAAATCCAGTGTGAGGGGTCTCCGCTGAACTCGACTGACTTCGGCCACCGGATTCAGAAGAAGGCGCCACTTCAGGTCCATCCAACAGATGCAGTTCAGTCGGTGCTCTGTTTACGGCTCCGCACTCGAACCTTTTTCCAAATAAAGTCGGAGGAGATAAATATTTTCGCTGTAAGTTTGACACTTTCGCATGTTGGATTTTAAATTAAGGGGATTTTTCCAGCAGGGCAAATGAGGCTGTGAGGGTCACCCAGGATGTACAGGTCCCGGTTTTCATTCATTCATCCATTATCTCCCGCTTTATCCTCTATTAGGGTCGCAGGGGGGGTTCCCCATGCCCATCCAGGGGAGAACGTTTCGGGCGCTGGGCAGATAGACCCAGGACAGGACGCCAATCCATCACTGGGCACTCACTCACTCACTCAGACACACTCTATATGGGGCAATTTGGAGAACTCAATTGACTTGATCCATGTTTTTGGACTGTGGGAGGAAACCGGAGAACCCGGAGGAAACCCACGCAGACACGGGGAGGACATGGAAACTCCACCCAGATGGGGATTCGAACCGGGAATCCCTAGTGCTGAGAGGCGAAAGTGCCAACCACTAAGCCACCGGTTGACGGTTGGTTGAAGGACGTTGAACAGATGATCCACCTGTTACTCGTCACACCATCCACCCTAATCAGAGCCACGCCCGCTCCTCTACTCTATTTGAATCAGATCCACGCCCGCTCCTCTATTTGAATCAGAGCCACGCCCGCTCCTCTACTCTATTTGAAGCTCTCTTGTTGGTTGCGTTGGATCAGTTGGTTGTCCAGCCCATCGTAACGCTGTTCTGTGTCTTCGTGTTGCTGTTGTTTGTTCCCTGCCGTGTTTGAATCATATCTAATCTTCATGAATGTCCACGTTTGGTGTTTAATAGCCCCCCCCCCCCCCCCCCCCCCCCCCCCCCCCCCCGGACGCAGACGGACCACCATCACTGCACCGGCCCTTTCACA
Source organism: Corydoras sp. C115 (assembly GCA_019802505.1). Taxonomy (NCBI): domain Eukaryota; kingdom Metazoa; phylum Chordata; class Actinopteri; order Siluriformes; family Callichthyidae; genus Corydoras; species Corydoras sp. C115. Next base: position 245,965 of record JAFMOC010000134.1, read on the forward strand.
GGGATCCCTCACGTCATTGTTTACATGAAGCAGATGCCGGACAATGCAATGACGTGAAGGCGCCGAAGGTCATCGTCATGAGGAATGTGCGAGACCTTTTACCCCTTCAGAGGGTGTTAAGAGGGAGATGGGGTCAGAGTTCGGGGGAGATGTTGTCTTACGGTACGAAAAGTGCGGGATGCCGCCGGCTCTCGGAACCCTGCTCTCGACGTTCTGTTCTGTGGATGGAGGAACCGTCCGTGAAGTCTCCCACATCGACGGCTCAACGGCTGCTCAGGTAGCAACACACACACACACACACACACACACACACACACACACACACACACACACACACACACACACACACACACACACACACACACACTGAAACACTGTTATTCACTCAGTGCTGTGATGCAAATCCTGATGAGTCACTGGAACGGCGGTTCCATTACAGGTCACACCGTCTCTCTTTCCCCTGCACACACCCTCGGTTCCTGTTTGCTCGCTGTGTTCTCATGAGCATCACCACAGGTGTGTGACTTCCACGGCTCTGACTCTGAGCTGTAAATGCACAGGTGTGAACTCAAGGCTGCGGCGTTTAAGGCTCTGTACATCCTCATGTTAAACGATGTTAAACGATGGAACGTTAACATGTTCCTCCGTTTCAGTATGTTCCAAATAGGTCTGCACCGGTCCGTTTCTCAGAGGACCCTGAGAAAATCATCACAAATTTTACTTGGCAACTATCGAGAACCAAACTCCATCAGACTGGTTAACCCTCCATCAGACTGGTTAACCCTCCATCAAACAGGTTAACTCTTCATCAGACAGGTTAACCCTCCATCAGACTGGTTAACCCTCCATCAGACAGGTTAACGCTTCATCAGACAGGTTAACCCTTCATCAGACAGGTTAACCCTTCATCAGACAGGTTAACCCTCCATCAGACAGGTTAACCCTCCATCAGACTGGTTAACCCTCCATCAAACAGGTTAACTCTTCATCAGACTGGTTAACCCTTCATCAGACACGTTAACCCTCCATCAGACTGGTTAACCCTCCATCAGACTGGTTAACCCTCCATCAGACTGGTTAACCCTCCATCAGACTGGTTAACCCTTCATCAGACAGGTTAACCCTCCATCAGACTGGTTAACCCTTCATCAGACAGGTTAACCCTCCATCAGACTGGTTAACCCTCCATCAGACTGGTTAACCCTCCATCAGACAGGTTAACCCTTCATCAGACAGGTTAACCCTTCATCAGACAGGTTAACCCTTCATCAGACTGGTTAACCCTTCATCAGACTCACAGAGTGATCATGTTATATTAAAATCCATTTCGTGATTCACACTCAGATCTCAGTTAAGTTCAAGTTATTTATTTCTGTCACGCTTTTTTTTTTGTACAACAGTACATTGTCACAAAGCAGCTTCACAGAATGAAAAGCCTTTAAACCCCCAAAGAGCACGCCGAAGCGACAGTGGCAAGACAAAAAAACTCCCTGTTATGTTGTTATTTTAAGGAAGAAACCTTGTGAGGACCAAGACTCAGTGGGGGACTCGTCCTCCTTGAGCGGCCAGGCAGCAACAACAGTGTAGGACAGCCATGTCCAGATATTTAAACAAATGGAAAAACTAACAACTGGAAAACTGTATGTGAGTCCATTAGGGGGCGTCCTGCAGGACCGCCAGTCCAATTGATATTCAGGTTCCATCCAGAATTCGTCGTAGCCGCAGTGCTTCGGCAGAGCCGTCTCAGATCGCCGGTCTGGTTCCGCCATCTCAGTGCAGTAAGAGATGAACACGAGATTCATTAAGACCATGATGGAAAAGCGTTACCGAGGTGACGGTAATCCCTTAATGATGAGAACTACTGCTGGACACTCATAGTGGACCTCAAGTATCAACCAAAATCCTCAGCAGGAGAGTTCTATCTGAGCTGAACTGATGACGGGTGCAGAATGAAATGGGTTCTAACCAGCAACTCTTCATCTCAGGGTTCTCAACGTTTGTGTTCGGATTCAGGGGGTCCCTCGTTCTCTCTTCAAAATACACATGCCACCTTAAATTACCTCAACCAATCTCTTAGAAATAGTCCCCCACCACCCCCCCCACCCTTCACCACCAATGTCATATCCTCCACTGTCACAGACAACATGTGTTCTGAGTCGTTGGCATGGCGATGGCCAGATCCAGTTTACCTTTGATCTCAGATCTTTGGACGTTAACAGAAAAGGTTTCATCTTAAATCTCCGTCAATGGTTCAAACAAATGTCACATGAAAGAGAACCTTTTAAAATGTATAGTTTTAATAACATTGGTCACAGGGTGGGACACACGGGGGACACGTTCTCGTCATTTTCATTTCCATCTTTTCAATTCGTGCATCTCTTTCATTTTCCGTTTGAACCTTTTTCGAGGTCCGAAACGATTCCTCGTCCTCGTTTTGCTCCGAAGCGTTCTGCCCCGACCCAAAATGATTGGAATGCGCCGCAAACGTGGCGTAATGCGCAAAAACTCGGCTGTCATGGCAACTCTTACCCACCCACTAATATACTAATCACACCTGCCACCTCTAATCCACATTGGTTCCACGTTGACGCACGTGCTCTTAATCTAGTTCTTAATAATTCCTCAGACTTGACCTCATGGTGTACGATCCTCAACCTTGGCATGCCGTCAGCGCCGATGATTGAAACTGGCCTTCAGTGTTCCGCGATCGGGTGGGCAGATCTGCTCGAGTTCTGCTCTGAATGCCACATTAATTTTAAAATATGCTAAGTGAAACCAGTCAGTGATTTAAAAGTGCACTAATGGGACTGACGTGCACGGCGAAGAACGGCCAAACAGCACCGCAGCTCCAAAATGACCCATAAACATTTAACGATGTTTAAATCTGGAGCGAAGCTTGACTTCATTTGGGTGTTCGTGAAGTCACACTTCAGTGATTCGCCGCCGTGTGTGTGGGATGCTGTCATCCGGGTATATACACTCCACGGACAAAAGCGCTGGGAAACCTACACGGTACAATCGCAAGAGATTTCCATGTCTCCTTTGAAGCCGCAGCAGCTCAGCCTTCTGGGAAACCTTTCTACAAGCCTTTGGCGTGTGTCTGCATTGGACGGGAATGAGGTCAGGCCTCTGGAGCAGCCGTGCATATATAAACCATAGAGTGCAGTCGCGATGGAACAACAAAAGGGCCACAAAGTTCTCCAAAGCCCACGCACTTCATGTCCTTCCCCTGTGGCCATGGAACCGAATAAACCACCAGAATTGAATGAATAAGAGGTGTGTCCCATAGGGGTGAGCTGCAATATTCGCTGATTCGACGATTCGATTCGGAGAACCGTAGTCGACTATGAACCTCATAGTCGAATGTACCATTTTGACCACATGGGGGCGCCCATGGCTGCTGCTAAGCATTAGATTTACATGAAATGTCTTTGTTTTCGTTATATATATAGCCTTTTGTCAAATAAAATCATCATAATTTCTAGGGAAAAAAAAGGTTTTTTGTTAGAAAAACAAGTAAACTATATTTAAAAAAAACTTTTTTAAACACTATGCTTATAGCGCCATCTTGTGGTGAAATTTTAACTGATCGACTATCAGTCGACTATAGGGAAAATCTGACGAATCAGATTCGACTACGAAAATTTGTACTTGAATACAGCCCTAGTGTCCAAATACTATTGTCCATGTTGTGGAAATTAGGACCTAATAATGAGGTCAGGCACTGATGCTGTACAAAAGACTCTGCACACCGACGTAACATAAACCCTGATGTGTTTATTCGGGTTAAAGTCAACACGCTGGAGTGAGTTCCTTCATTCCAGACTAATCTAATCATGTCTTCATGGATTCGTGGTCTTCGTGCCCAGAGGAAGACTTCCACAGCCGCACCCACTTTCACTCCGAATGTCACGAGAGGCCAGGCACCCTATTAAAATGTACCGCTCTGTATACAACACATGGACACGAGTATGGACACACACCTTTTGTCTATTGAAGGCAGGTTTTTCAGATCCATGGGGGCAAACACTCTGCGAATGTTTAGGGAAGGCCCGCGTCATCATAGAGACATGTTTTGGGTGAGAAAAGAACGTGATTTGTCTCACAGAGCAGCGAGCTCGCCCTCGTCCAGCATCTTCAGCATTAAATGGACCGGAGCTCTAAGGAACCTGCAGGTCGTATAGTGCAACACATCATCGGAACATTAACCCAAAGAACGTCTCTAACACACCGAGGTGAGCGTTCTGTTCGACTCGGTCAGGTCCGACCCGTCCTGCTGAGCGGCCGTGCCCGTTCTGACTTCCCCGCCGGTGGAAATGTTTGTCTGAAGCGTTAACAATGGCTGGGCCCGAGCCAAGTCCCTCCGAAAAAGCCCAGCGCTACGACGGCCTCATTCCTTTAACTCCGTGTCTTATTCTCTTTCCTCCTCCGACTCCCTTACACACACACGCTACCCTTTCTCAACATCTTTGTGTGAGAATGCATCCACGCACACACACACATCCTGCTTTTGTGGAGCCGGAATCTGAGGAATTCTGCCGGCGGTTGCCGCCCATCGAGTCCCGATACGAGGTGCACCTGAAGTAACGAGCCAGGAATAAACGGTTGCATGCCCCCCTGCCCCCCCCCATCCTCATACACACATGTGCACATACACACCTGTTCATGGCCTTCACTCGTCACCTCTTTCGACCCGGTAGCCGGCACATATGAGGCTCGTATATTACCTCGAAGCTCGGCGGCGCGTCGCGAGGCTCCACGTGCAGCCAGACAAGTGGACATTCTCCGTCAAAGTGGATCAGCGTTTAACACACCGTACATTGTCACACACCTGTTCCCTGCCTCCCCCGCGGTTTGGGCGCGGGCGTCACTCGTCGCCTCGCGCCGGGTCACGGGCGTATCGGAGCGCTCTCATATCGCTGCCTCCGCTCAGAGCGAAGCAATAATAAAGGCGGGGGCCGCGCGCCTCGGACCCAAATCACAATCAGCCTTTTCTGACCGTGATCTCTGTAAACAAGAGGGAAATCTGAACTTCCATCAGCATTCCAGCTTTGAGGTCTTTATGAAGCACAGACTCTGGTGGAGCTTTCGCTGGATTTAAAGCCTATATTCTATAAAGCCATTGCCTTACATTCCACTCTTAAATGGTTTGCATACACGAAGACAGTTTCGTGGGGCTGCAGTCGACCACATGAAGGCGGCGGATCGTATTATACCGTCCTCTCACATCCATTCTGTTTCAAACAAACCCCGCTGTGTTTATCACGTTAGTGCAATCTGTTTGGACAGGTGCGGGGTCCGCAGTTTGCCTCAAGTGGAGAACAAAACGGGAGCACTTGTGAGCAAAACCCCGATGCGGCGAGAAGATCTTCTGGACCTGTGAATGGATTCTGTGATGATGAGCTTCACGGAATTGATAGAGCCATGCATGATGAAGCAGAACCGGGCCTTCCCCAAATTGTCCCATAACACTGCTGTTAATTCAAACCTCAGAAGTGTGTCCTGAAAGTTCAGCCGTTCATTTTGTTTGGTTTAACATCTGAACGGCATTAATGTCCATCATCCAACAGGAATGATTACGAGCTGTACCGTCAGAGGTCAATTTACCGTCATGTCTTTAAAATGTGGAGCGGAAACTGGTTTCCCGCGACGGAATCGACAAACTGAGCCGCTGTGAGACAGCACAGCTACCCGCTGGTTTCCACACCGACCCTCTTTTGGTTGTCTCTCTTTTATAAAAAACCGGCGTGGCACGGTGGCTTAGTGCTTTAACATGTTCTCCTCTCAGCGCTGGGGATTCCCGGTTCCAATCCCAACCTGGGTGGAGTTTCCATGTTCTCCCCGTGTCCGTGTGGGTTTCCTCCGAGTTCTCCGATTTCCTCCCACAGTCCAAAAACATGGATCAAGTCAATTGAGTTCTCCAAATTGCCCCATATAGAGTGTGTCTGTGTGAGTGAGTTTGTGTCCAGTGATAGATTGGCGTCCTGTCCTGGGTGTATCGGCCCAGCGCTCGAAACGTTCTCCCCTGGATGGGCATGGGGAACCACCCCCGTGACCCTAGTAGAGGATAAAGCAGAAGATAATGGATGGATACATCAGACCTTCTGTACTCTCTGCCCTGTCTCTGAAAGCCGTGGTGTTTGATCTGGGTTTGCATGACCCTGTACACAAAACCCCACAGACAACAGCTCTTAACGTTTTAATAAATTTAAATGCCGATGTTGGGTTTCTCCTCACACAACACTGGAACCAGGGTTCCCTTTAGATGCAGCCTGTCTGCACAAAGGGCTTCGAGGTAGCTGTACAGCTTAACAGGAAAACCCTGCAGGAGAAAGCTGTGTGTGTGTGTGTGTGTGTGTGTGTGTCTGATGAAAGTTTGTTAAAGCCTTGTCGACTTGTTTATGGGGATTTCCTTCTCCATCTGCATCAGCACTTCCTATTGTAGAGGAAAACCATTGTGGGAGTTCCCTACTCAGTTGTTCCACTATAACACCGTAGTGTTTGAGAACACTGCCATGTTCCAGCCTAGGGGTTCCCAACCCTGGTCATGAACTCGACTTTACCCTTAAAAAAAAAGAAAGTCTTTTTCTTTAATAAGATATGAAGCCAGCTTTGGTTTTATTAATTGGTTTATTAATTACAGGAGGCACCAGTGTGTTTGAGAGCCTACCAACTGACTACCGTGTTCATCTCGGTGGATGATATTGGTTTTACTGCCATTGGTTTTACTGAAAGCAAACAATAGTGATGAATAAAAATAAATTGTGAGCCAAGTCCTGACCACATAAATAATCTTCTGAACAAACAAGGATTCCCACAGATCTTCCAAAATGTTGTGGAAAGCCTGAGAGGTCAAAGAAAATTCTAGTGGAAGAGTCTTCATTTTTTGGGTGTATTTTGTGTGAAGGAGGTTCTGGAAAAGGAAAGTTTGTCACCTGCCGGCTGACTTGCATTGCGAGCGAGTTTCCAGGCGGCAGCTGTGCTGATGTTTTCCCAGGACAGGGAAACATTTTCAAACGCTTGTTTATGGTAATTACACGGGAGTTTCTTCATGGTGAATGTTTCTGATGCGGTGCGCAGGGCTGATGTTAAAAACACTGGAGTATTCCTTTAATTAAATGTGTTTTCATGTCTGTGTTTGCATCTGTTTGTTTTCCTCATGAGGAAAAGTCAGAGGGGCTTTCTCTCTCTCTCTCTCTCTCTCTCTCTCGCTCTCTCTCTCTCTCACTCTTCCCTCCTCGCTCTCTCTCTCTCTCTCTCTCTCTCTCTCTCTCTCTCTCTCTCTCTCTCTCTCTCTCTCTCTCTCTCTCTCTCTCTCTCTCTCCTCACTCCCTCTATAAGGTGACCTGCTTCAGCCAGGCGCTTTCATTAAGCTGAACGGGTCTTGGGAAGCTACACCCTGTCATCAGGTTCCTCTGGATTTCTCTCTAACTGCTGAATGAGAGCTGAAGCTGACCGTCACACCGTCCGTCCGTCCGTCCGTCCGTCTGCAGAACGGCCGGTGCGCTTATCTTCTTTGAGAGCTGTGACTCGGCTTTGTTGTTCCTGGATTACTTCTTAAATCACCTGGATTATCTCGGTGGAACATCTGGGAAATGTTTTCTCCAGGGACTGTGAAGATCCAGGTCTTGGGCACCGCACTGCTGTTCCTGCTCGGTGCTTCTGGAAACGTGAGTGTGGTTTTATACTTCAGGTTCTAAGGTTTCACTAACAGCCAACGTGACTTTTCATCTATTCAAACTAAAAGTGCACGAACCCGTCCCTTCATCTCACCTTCATCTGTATGCTGCAAAACAGTTCACAGTGTAATCCAATGGGGCAACCAGTCAGGTTCACTCTTTATTTTAACCACTCACAGGTTTCCAGTGTAATTATAAGCATATTAGGTTTGAAGAAATAATTTAAATATCTTAATAATCTGAGTGAATTTCAGACCTGAGCTTCGTTTAACCGAATTCAGAAAACCTAGTTTTGCTTTTTATCACTGATTTTATTTAAAGCAGAGAGAGTAAAAAATGTTGTCTAAATGCTCACAGTGGAATTTTATAGATGCTTTAAAGCCCCAAACCCTTAACTCTGTGACTCCTGCTGTGGGTTCATGTTGTATAATATCAAAAACAGACAGACGTCTCTCCTCCAGAGCATCTGACAGAGGTGATTACATCATACCATCTCCACAGTAGATTAGACGTGAGGTCCTTTATTAACGGTCCAATCATATTCATTTAAAATTCTGGACCCAACTCATTTAATTTGATTAAAGTTTGTGTGAAAACAAACAGACAAGATTTTAAAGTTGTTTTTGTGGGACATCTTTGCTGTAAATCCAGAAGACGTCCTGACTCACGAGCCTCGGGTGAGCTTTAGATCAGCTCTCCGTGTGGGCCGATCATTTTCACCAAAATGTGCCGATATGGTTCTTACTTTGTGCATTATGATACAGAAGAGGACCTTCCCCAAACTGTTTAAACATAGTTGGAAGCATGCTTTAAGTTTATTCTTTATATAAAAGACCTGAGTCAGCGAGACTGAATAGAATTTAATGTGTCCTTATACTTTTTTCTTGTTTGTGTGTGTGTGTGTGTGTGTGTGTGTGTGTGTGTGTGTGTGTGTGTGTGTGTTTGTGTGTGTGTGTGTGTGTGTGTGTGTGTGTGTGCAAATTTTTGCAAATGCTGTATTGTAAATATTTTAATGCCAAAGTTTTATATACTTAATCCATCACTGGTTTAAGGTACCGCAACAACATCAGCTTTGAACTTATTATTATTATTATTATTATTATTATTATTATTATTATTATTACTATTATTATTATTATTATTATTATTATTATTTGCCAACAGATTTTAAATTCATAACTATCTGACTCTGTTTTGATGTCTTGCCCCTGGAGATAAAATCAGCCCTTGTAGTTGCCCCACTGTATGTAAACAGCAACACACACACACACACACACACACACACACACACGAGAATCTGGTTGTTATTCAGCATCAAGAGCTTGCGATCCATCATCCGGATGTTTCCAAAGTGGAGCTCTTATCGCGGGAGCAGCCCTTTTGATATATTGACTTGAAGGCATGCAGTGTGTACACACCGTCTCGCACTCCTCTCAGACATTTTTACTACAAGTGAAAGCATGTTTGGGTCACGGCAACAGGGCCGCATGCATCCGACGGGACAGGAAGCGTGTGTGTGTGTGTGTGTGTGTGTGTGTGTGTGTGTGTGTGTGTGTGAGGAATATTTCGCCTCTTGCCGACGGTACTGCGGCGCAGGACTTCACACACCGTTCGGTCCTGCGCTCGCTGACTGATGGGTGCTTTTGGGTCGGTCTGATGAAATCCCTCCAACTCTGACGCTGTTCTCCAGGAATTTAATAAGTGAGCCGTTGGCTTATCATCACTCATAAAACGTTACGCACGCTGGAAATATGTATTTGATCTTTTTCCCCCATGAATTTCGAACGATATGTCATTGCGATCGGCTTGTTTGCTTGCCCTGGTTTCATCCTGCCGTGTGTTGCCAGGTAGCAGGAGGCTGTACCGGGCCGTGCCTGTGCCCCACGGCGACCCCCTCCTGCCCACTGGGGGTGAGCGTGGTGCTGGATGAGTGTGGCTGCTGTAAGGTGTGCGCACAGCAGTTCAACCAGGCCTGTGGCCCGGATCAACCCTGCGATCACATCAAAGGCCTGCGCTGCCACCTAGGGGCTGGTGGAGACCCGAAACGTGGGCTCTGTAGAGGTAAGCAAGGAGATGGTCAAGTCAACCTATGGGTTATTATATATGGTTTATTATAATGTGTGTGTGTGTGTGTGTGTGTGTGTTGATGTCCCAGCTGAAGCACAGGGCCGTCCGTGTGAGTTCGGCGGTCGCATGTTCCAACACGGTGAAGATTTCCAGCCCAGCTGCGAGCACCAGTGCAGCTGCATGGACGGGGTGGTGGGCTGCATGCCGCTCTGCCCCCATCGAGTCCCGCTGCCCAGCTGGCACTGTTCCAATCCTCGCCTGGAATTGCCCCCCGGGGGCTGCTGCGAGAGATGGGTTTGCGATGATGATAATCACATCAGGGAAGACTCACTGCACCCGCCGTCCGCACCGCCGCATGAGAACCACATCGACAAACAGCATCGCTCCAGCGTCCACCCAAAGCATGGGGCATTTCAGGGTGAGTCTTTAATAGGACGCTCGTGTAAAGAGGCCACACCTTCCCTAATGGGAATCCATGCCCATCCAGGGGAGAACGTTTTGAGCGCTGGGCAGACACCAATCTATCGCTTGGTACACTCATTCACACATTACACGGGGCAATTATGAGCATTCAGTTGACCTTAAGTCCATGTTTTTGGACTGTGGGAGGGAACCGGACAACCGGAGGAAACCCAAGTGGACACGGGGAGGACATGCAAACTCCACCAGGATTGGGAGATACCTGGATCCCCTATGCTGGGAGGAGAACATGCTAAACACTAAGCCACCGTGCTCCTGTCAAAGTTTAATAGTGTAAATGTTTGAGACTGAATAAAGACTCATATATTTAAAGACTCATCTGAATAAACCACGCCTCCTTCACCTCCTTCACCAGAGTAACGGGTTCAAGACCCCAATGACGTCTACAGAGGCTCCATTATACAGATTAGAATATTAGAACTCCACTTTATTGGCACCGCAGAACTGAAAGGTTCTCGCTGCCTCGCTCTGTAGGCGTCTAAATAATCCCCGTTATTTATGAACCGACACACTTCAGCATCAGTTCCACATACAAACCAACCGTCTTTAATAATCTGTTAATCCTTCAGATTAAACTCCATGCCTTCCGCTGATGTTCATCATGAATCTGTTCTGATCACGCAGAGTGGATGTCACTTCCTGCGTCCCAGGTCCCTTTCCCGTCCTCTGAATGTATCCCCCAAACCACGGCCTGGTCCGAATGCTCGGCCACCTGTGGCTTCGGCGTCTCCAGCCGCGTGACCAACAGCAACCCTCAGTGCAAACTTGTGCGCGAGATACGTTTCTGCCAGATCGGTGAATGCGGCGTCACTCGGATCGGCAAGGTGAGCACCGACGTCACGGCGGGAACCCGCCGAAGTTCTCAGAATGGTGTAATGGTGCAGAACGTGGTTCAGGTGGAAGCCGTTTGATCGCCTCTGTGTTTTGCAGAAAGGACAGCGATGCAGACAGACGTCGAGGTCTAAGGAGCCCGAACGCATCTCGTTCGGCGGCTGCAGCACGGTGCGACGGTACCGGCCCCGGACCTGCGTCCCCTGCGCTCGGGGGGAGTGCTGTCGGCCGTCCGAGACCCGCACGGTGCGCCTGCGCTTCCGCTGTCCCGACGGAGAAAGCATCACGCGCAGCGTCATGTGGATCCACAGGTGCCGCTGCAGCGAGAGCTACTGCAACCTGGACTCGGACAGCTGGGGTCCGTCCATTACCCTCCACAACGACATCCACACCTTCTCCCACTGATCCACCACCTCCCTCCACCTCTGAACTGAGAGATCTGTACTGATTCACACGCCCTGCATCTGAACCGACCGCCTGCACTGCTCACTAAAAGATGGTTTACCGTAAATCCCACTGAACATGGGTTTCATTCAGCTTCGTCTTCATCCAACACGTCTCCGTTTTACACCATTATTTTGTAGCTGGAAAAGCCAGGATGCTCGAATCATCCAACAAGCCCTTTGGGTGGATGGGGCCGGGTGGCCGACCATGGTGTGAAGGGTGTACGGTGTGTGTGGTGGTTGTACAGTCTCTAAACAGACCCTGAAATATAACATGGTGATAAATTTATGGAGTATGTGATGTCGGGGTGGGGGGTGCACGCATGTACATGGCTATGTAGTCTCACCGCTTTATCTTCCAGCATGTTTTAGGATTTTGGGAAACGACTGGAGCCTCCAAAGGGGAGAACATGCAACTATACTCCACCCTGTGTGGAAATTGAGCCCAGGATCGTCAACGAAACAGCTGTCCATCTTGATTTGAAAAGCATCGGGGCGTCAACTGGACTTTAAAAGCATCATAACCCTGATCTATTGTTATATAGAATAATGTCTCATACAGTCCATCTCCAGCCAAAGTGATTCTGTAGGGTTCGGGTCAGGACCAGGACTTGGGTCAAAGTATGTGAACCCAAAGAAAGTGTTGCCATGACGCTGGACACGTGTATCCGTTGTTTTTTTTTAGGTGATCTGAAGTTTTCGGGGTTTCAGTCTGGACTGTAAGTTGTGATGGGATGAGAAACACGACCCTGTGTCTTGAACGCGAGCTCGTCGTGTGGGTCAGTTTAAAAAAAACACAGAAACGCAAACCTTTCGCCAACATGAAATCTGCCGGCTCGAACGTTAACCTGCTGTATTTTTAGGTTTCTATAAGCTTATAAACGTCACGAACCTTACGGGGCTGAGATTGAGGACGAGGACGAGGTGGATCCACCAACACGAAGACGTCTGTATTAATGAAATGTGTTTGATTTTCTGTTGTGTTTAGAACAAAGCTTTTAAAAAACCGACTACAAAGGATTTCATCCCTCTGAGTGAGAACGTACGCGAGGAATCAGAGTGTAATGAGCAGATGTCTTGTATTATACATTTATTAAACCTGCATTTTTTTGTAAAGTACACAGGCTTCACTTTGGGTGGAGTAGCCATTATCTGTTAGTTTGCTCCATTTTTCGGGGTGTACTTTTACTTTTTAAAGCCTTATAGCAGCTCTCTTGTTCAGGAGGTGCAGTGTGTGTAAATGTACAATGTCTGTAATGTGGGTTTATTTACAGTTTGAATTAAAATACATCAAGTTTTTAAGGGAAATTGTGTATTGTTTGTACTGGATAAATTGGATAGATTGGTGGGCGGATTGATGATCTGATAATTTATTGTTGAATGGATGGATGTTCTCTTTTTGGCCAGCGATCTGAGCAGCTCCAGCCCCTCCGCCCCACCCAGCACAGACGAATTCCATCAACCTGTTCTCCATTTGGTGATTTTCGTAGATGGTTTTCATCCAAAGCAACTTACAAGTATCCCAACTTGAGGGTTGGGGTCAGAACATGGGGACAGCATCCCTGAAGCACTGAGGGTTAAGGGCCTTGCTCAAGGGCCCACATTGGTAACATCAGTGGACCTGGGATTTGAACCCACAACCTTCGTGTTGATAGCCCAACACTTTAAACACTGAGCTCCCGCACCCCTGTTCTGCTCTTTCAGTAAACAATACGCCCGGTCCGTACAAATGTCACACCCACGTCCAAAATTCCATCGAGATCCTCCCCGTCTCCTCCTCCCAGTCCCTGAAATACCACCGGTCCAGATTCCACGACGTCTCCATCCACATATCCACATGGCAGCGCCGTACCACACCGCCGCAGGACGTTTGGACGAGGGCCAGAGGCCTCGTGTTTGCCGACGAATCAGACGATCCGACCATCGCCCAACCGGGCAATTATCTATAATCTGCACGATTACAGATAATTTTCACGTCCTGCTCGCCGTCCGGATTTCGCGCATCATCGGAATCAAGTGATTGCAGACAGGAAAGGACTTTGCACAAAGCGGATCGACGGTATCGGTCTGCTCTCGCTTGATTTCATCATTAAAGCTGATCCAGAACACTGCGGCCCATGTGACTCCACTCTGCATCGCTCTCCACCGGCTTCCAGAAGCTTCAAAAATAAAGTTGTGCAGACAGTTTGAAGAAGGTCCATTCTCTGTTTCAGCGTGCGTCCAGTTCACAAAGCAAGGACTATGAAGTTAAACTGGACGGAACCTCACAGAGTTCTGACCTCAGACCCATCAGCTAGAGTGTAAGTAAGTAAGTAAGTAAACTTTATTTATATAGCACTTTTCATAGGCACAGGCCACAAAGTGCTTTACAAAAGGATAAAACATAAAAAATAAAAGAGAATAAAACACAATAAAAGCACAATTTACACCACATAAAACATAAAAACATAAAAAACACAACAACCAAGACTACTGGCTAGCCCATTTGCCCAAATGCCTGTTTAAACAGATAAGTCTTTAACTGTTTTTTAAAAGAGTCCGCAGAGTCCGCCAATCTTAAAAAAGGGGGCAAAGAGTTCCACAGTTTGGGAGCAACAGCCTCGAATGCTCGATCGCCCCGAGTCTTTAACCGAGTGCGAGGAACAGATAGTATGTTCGAATTGTTAGAGTGGAGACTGTGTCTGACCTCGTGAATCCCACCAAAATATTGTAGAAAGCCTTACTAGAAAAGTGAAGTCGCAAAAGGCGGAGACTTATTTTATAATGGGATGTCTTTTAAGCTCGTTAATTAATGGGATGTCTTTTAAGACGTAAAGTAACACGAATTCCCTTTTTCTGATGACCTACAGAGTGATGGCATTGCCGGACAGCCACCCATCACCGTGGACACTCGTTATAAAGAGATCTCCATGACTCCATGGTGCCATCCTCGATCCGACGTCACCGTGATGTAAAACCCTACTCTGTTAGCCGTGGCCTCAGAGATCCTAAAGGTCCTGCGTGTTTGCTGAGGGGAGTGGAGGGTGCCATGCAGAAGGGGCGCAGACCGACGTCAAAGTTGTAAAATGCACACGATGTCTCATGGCAACACTACGCATGAGGAAGGGGGTCCTTTAAGAAGCTTATATGACGTCGGGTGCGACGTCTTGGAAGTTCCAGGCGCGTTTGAGAATCTGAGCACACACGGCGCATTCTGATCTTTACTGAGCAGTCAGTTCGCATGTTCTCACCATGTTTGCTTTTTCTCGAGTCCAAATAAGATGACAGGATGGGACAAGAAATAAGTGCTGGGATAGACTTTTGCATAATAAGATGAATGAGGGATAAAACGACCGGAGGACTCTTGAACTGTTCCGTGTAAATCCTCGATTAGTGGGGTGTAATTGCTTTATACAGAGTTCGTGCTCCTTCATAACGCTCAACACATTATTATGCGCACCAGAAATGAGAAGTCTTAATCCTACGGTGTTTAGATTTTAAACGAAACAACCATTTAGACAATTACACGGGAGGTCTATGACCTCCAGTGAAGGACATCTGCCTCCTGCACGGTGTTTCAACCTTGCGGTGTGTGCAGTTTAGAACTTTGATGTTGGTCTGCATCTCTTGCTGCACCGCACCTTCTAATCCATTTAAAATCATAATTTTAAAGACTTTAAGGATCGGGTTAATTCTAAGTATCTATTTAAAGGGTTCGGCAGTCCATGTCTTCTGCTGCTTGCAGAACTACAGGATCTTCAATTGGCTTAACACTGACCCCTGATGTTTAAAAAAACACCTCTCATTCTGAATAATGAAGCAGGATTGTTTTAAAGTGGCTTGTTTTTGAAGTGTAAGAGAAAGTCCACGTAGATGGGTGTGTAGGAGAACATGCAAACTCACTTTACAGGTATGAAGGCTGCAGAGTTCTAGGACCTTCTAAGCTTTAAGTGGAGGAATTATTCTTAGTCCGGCAGTGACCCCTAGTGTTTGAAAAGTTTAGCAGCACAGACGATTATGAAGATGTACCTAATAAAGTAGCCGTTGTACGCAGTGTGTGTGTGTGTGTGTGTGTGTGTGTGTGTGTGTGTGTGTGTGTGTGTGTGTGTGTGTGAGAGAGAGAGAGAGAGAGAGAGAGAGCGAGAGAGAGAGATAATATTTTTCTGTGTGCATGATGACAAATAAACACTATTTACATCTCCACAGGGCGGCACGGTGGCTTAGTGGTTGGCACGTTCTCCTCTCAGCGCTAGGGATTCCCGGTTCGAATCCCCATCTGGGTGGAGTTTCCATGTTCTCCCCGTGGGTTTCCTCCGGGTTCTCCTGTTTCCTCCCACAGTCCAAAAACATGGATCAAGTGAATTGAATTCTCAAAAAATGCCCCATATAGAGTGTGTCTGTGTGAGTGAGTGTGTGCCCAGCGATGGATTGGCGCCCTGTCCTGGGTCTATCTGCCCAGCGCCCGAGACGTTCTCCCCTGGATGGGCATGGGGAACCCCACCGCGACCCTAATTACATTTACATTTACATTTACATTTAGTCATTTAGCAGACGCCATTATCCAAAGCGACTTACAAATGTGAACACCACAAGTCAGAAGCCATGGAGAAAACCAACTATACTGTAAGTTCATCAAACCTGATTGTTATTCGAAGCTGCGCCCCCCCCCCTCTCTCTTTTTTTATTTTATTTTATTTTTTTTTAATAACAGAGGATATTTTTTTTATAATTAGAGGATAAAGCGGGAGATAATGAATGAATGAATGAATGAATGAACATCTCCACATGCCCGAATGAGGAATTACCAGGTTTTAACCACTAGGAGGCGTTCGAGCCACAGGCCTCTGTATTCATAGATCCATGAACATGCCAAGAAATGTTTTCATCCCGGGCAGGTAACGCCCCCCTTCATATCATGCAGGGTTTTCATTGGCTGCCGCGGCCTACAACTCGCGTTCGTCATAACTGGAGTCTATAAATAGGGCGGACAGGCCGGGGGAGCCTCACATTGATGGACGTGTGCGGCTGCGGCGTGACGCTCAACTTCTGCTTTAGAAGTCGCGACGATGTGCCTCGCGCTCGGCGGTTTGCTCTTTAAACGCGTCGAATGGTCGATGATCTGAAACTCTGTCCTAAACTTGTCCGTAGTGAGAAAAAAAAAAACTCGTCGAATTTCGGCAGCGAAGAATTTGTACGGCTGAAGGTGAGTGTGTTGTTCTTTGGCATCACTAACGGTCGGCGTGTCGGACTAACGTGCTTATTTAACGCCGTCTTTAAAACGTTTTGTCATCGTAACGTCACGACGTCACCGTTTCACCGTCACCCCCCCCCCCCCCCCCCCCCCCCCCGCGCTGTGGTTTGATATGCAAAATTTAAAGTTGGTTTAATTCTCGACGGAGGCCAACGGTAACGGACGCGTTCTCTGTACAGAGCGTCGTTCCGGCGCGAGACCGCAGTCCTGCGTTGAAACGAACGGTGGTCCGGATTACTGTGAGAACGCTGTGCGTTCGTTCGCGCGCACGCACTACGTCACACCCCCCCCCCCCCCAACAACATCGGCTGAAGTTTGAACAATTTGGGTTTTAAGAAGTGCTAAAGTTTAACAAATAAATCTATAAAAACATACCGTGGTTATAGTTTGGCAGGTCAATCAAATTTGTTTATATATTTTTTTTCGTTGGGTCGAGTTTTGTAGTTATTATAATATGCAATTAGTGTTGTATTAATATAATATATTACCTTCTGTTTTGTGGTAAAATTTGAAAATATATAAATTTATAGGTTTATTATTTTAAGGAGCAAGTCATAGCGAAGTGTCTATATATATATATATATATATATATATATATATATATATATATATATATATATATATAATATTCTCTCTAAAATGTATCTTGAATAAAAGTGCATACAGAAAAGTGCATACATAACCTGCATTTTAAAATTATTTAGCCCTTAACTCTTTTCTTGACACCCATTTGTTTACAACTATAGAATAGTGCTGAAGATGTGCTTACCATCTACAATAGTTGGTTGTATACTTGATCATAAATATACTTATAAAGCTCTATATATATATAATATTCTCTCTAAAATGTATCTTTAATAAAAGTGCATACAGAAAAGTGCATACATAACCTGCAATTTAAAATTATTTAGCCCTTAACTCTTTTCTTGACACCCATTTGTTTACAACTATAGAATAGTGCTGAAGATGTGCTTACCATCTACAATAGTTGGTTGCATACTTGATCATAAATATACTTATAAAGCTTTGCACCTTCTTTTATGTCATATTTTTCAGTGCTGCTCAGTGCATCATGTGTTAAACTTTTTTTTAATGGTCTTTTAAAATACAGTTTGACTTTGTGATGTTTAATGTCATCGGCTGGCAAACTTTGGGTCTAAGTTCTAGGGGTTCGAGGACCACGATCGAGCGTATTTAGGTGTTTTCTTCCTCAGAAACACCTACTGCAGATCATTTGATTTGAATTCAGTTAAGTGGCAAATGAACCAGGGGCTTAATGCCGATGTCACAGATCTTACATGATGTTTAAAAGTAATGTGTTTTGATAAACTTTGGGCGTGTCACAGGCCAGATTGCCCTATGTAAACATGGTACCATCTTTATTGTTAATTGTCCTGAAAATATTGTTAAGGATCTCTTTCCCTCTTCCTCCCAGACCGCACAGAAAGTTTAACACCCGTCACAAATAGATGTTAAATAGTAATCTTTATGGATTTGCTCTAAACCCGTCCCATGGCTGGAAGTTTCACCGATAACGTAATGTATACTCTCATAAAGCTTTTGACGCGAACACTATCCTCAAATGACCTACGAAGAACTAAAGGGCGGGAGGGCAAAGTTGCCGAACTGCAGAGTATAAGGACTGTAATGTGTCGAATGGAAGGTTAAAGTTCCTGCATTAAACCTTAAACGAGTTTGTTGGTATAAGAAAATTCAAGATTTGAAGTGGAATGATAAGCGCGTCATGTGACAGGATGTAGGCTGATGCAGGAACCACAGTAATAATAAACTTTATATTCCCCGAGTGATTGTTGTGTTAGCCGTTTAAACAGTCTCGCTACTTAAGGTTTTAAATTCTACACTAATGCAAAAAAAAATGTCGCGTCCTGTGAGAATGGTTAGGGCGCTGTCGCTCAAATGGCGTGTGGAAGGTTTCAGTGTGGGTGAGTTAACATGGAGAATATATTATGAAACAATGCGTTCATTGCTTTTTAAGGGGTGCAGCTGTCAACACCTCGGGTTCAACTGGCAGCAGGAAGTTATTGGTTTTGATTCCCCGTTGGGTTAATCAAAGGTCCACTTTACTCCTGTGTGTGTTTACTCGGGGGAGTCCCGTTTCCTCCCTCATTCCACAGACATTTCCATGGGAAAGTTTTAGGGACCAAATTACCCCTCTAATTGTCACTTGTAACATTAATGATGCTGTTCAGATGGTTGAACTTCTTGTGGAGGCTCGTAGGTGGAGCCTGTTACAGTGCTTACTGGGTAAATGGCTGGGGGGGGGGTGTTTATTTCATCTGGCTTGTTTTCTCTCAATGGACTGGTTTTCACCAACAGTGCATGTGTGAGGAGAACCTGCAAACTCAATACAGAAAGGACCAAGACTGTCCACTTATCTTTACTCTGTGATCTTTTACAATCCCTACTTTTAAATGATGTTAAGCTGATATAGCCATAATGGTCTGAAGGGACAGACTGTCTGTCTCCAGGATGATGGCATTTAGTTTGGAACATTTCATGTTCTGCATCCATTATGCTCCATAGTCAAAAAGATACGGGGACAAGCCTTAGTTATTAGATTGAAGGGTGTTGGTCAGTTCCATTGGTTCAGGTGTATAAAACTAATGCCCAGCTGTGTACGTCGGACATACCTCTACCTTCGGCAGTTTGGGGAGGGACGCTGTCTGTTCCGGCATGACCGTGCACTAGCACACACGTCGTGGTGTAAACGAACTGGTGGTTAAAGCACCGTTAGGTTCCATCAGACAATGGACTCATGGCACTGAATTCGTCAGTTAAGACGAACATGCAGCTTCCTCATAAATGGTGATGAAGGATGTACTTAAGTTTGAGGTCCAGACTGCTGCGCTTCACTATTCCATAAAACAAACAGACGCATTGTTACAGCGAAATCCGACAATTTTGAGAGTTTCATGAAGAACATATTAAGTAAATATTAAACCGTTTCTATGATTGCTCAATTTAGACTTCAAAAGTAGGAAATAAAAGGTTTTTTTTATTCTGGAAATGTTTATGTATCTTTTACTATCGTAGATGCCGCTGTAACAATGCATGTTTCCCCTTGTAGGATAGTGAAAGGTTGTCTTATCTTAAATATTTCCATTTTATATTTGGTGAGATTCCAGTGTGAGACTAATAAATATACGTATTGATGCATGCTGTCTGTTTACATAAACGGAAATAATTGGAAAGACGCATGTCTCGTATAAAGCTGAATATTGTAACATGAAACAAAGCTCCATATAAAGGATGCGATGTGTGAACAGGGCAGAGGCGCATGTGTGACACTTCCTGTACAGCGGTGGGCGGAGCAATACCAGAATAAATTCATTACTAATTCTATACAAAAGGAGAGAAAACGAGGTAAATCCTTAAATGTATGCAAAGTCAGAGATCCATTATACATTCCTGATAAGGTCCTTTATCCTCCTCTATGAGTCTCTGAATTAAATCAGACTGATTCTTTAGTGTTTGCTTTAAAGCAGCAGATTATATAATTTAACGGCTGGCATGTAATCTCAAACCATTGCGAGTACGAATGCTTAAAAGTCACCGACAGAAACAACGGCTTGTCTAATAAATCAGTGTCTCAGGTAATACTAAAAATACCACGCCGTTTCAGGAAACCGAGGAGGTGCGATGCGTTCACCCGGCTCGTAAACAAGGCGCGACGCGTGCATTAGTAATTGTGATGTTGCTGTATCACCGAGTCAGTTTAAGTTAAACTGTTACAGCAGCGTCAATGATCTGACCTTTTATTGCTTTAATTTAACTGAGCAGCGGTGTCGTTTGCATGAGCATTTCCATTGATCAGTAAAATGTCAAAGATGGAGGGGAGGAAGGGATAGGATTGAAAAGCTACTTGACGTTTTAAACTTAATACTTCTGTGTTCTCACGTTTTTGGATCCAGCGTTTAGACACGTGTCCTCATGTGCTCTCTCTCCCGTAGACATGGTGAACAGCCAGGCGTCAGGCGGCTCCGGATGTCCATCACGAGCCTGTGCGGGATGCGGAGGTCGGATCGCCGATCGTTTCTTGCTGTTCTCCATGGAGCGCTACTGGCACACCCGCTGTCTGAAGTGCTCGTACTGCCAGGCTCAGCTGGGTGAGATTGGTACCACCTGCTACAGCAAAGGGGGCATGATCCTGTGCAGGAGCGACTACATCAGGTCAGCTGCCCCGCGCCAAGTTAATTAAACCGTACGGTTTAGATCACACTCTAAACTCCTGTAACATTGAAATAATCCATATTAATGCCCATGATCTTTATATACAGTGCCAAAAAACTGCTCGTGCATCTAAATGGCGGGTGTCCACATACTTTTGAGCGTATAGTGTAGAATTGTAGCATCAATTAGAATTGATTTGTTGTGTATTTCTTAATGAACACTGGTGTAATGGGAAGTTGTCTCACAATTTAGAGGTCCTGGGTTTGATTCTCAAACGTGCGGTCTGCCTTTGGTCCTCCAGATATGGGCTGTTTGCATGTTCTCCCCACGTCGACGCGTGTGGGTTTTGGCAAAGACGTGTCGTCTTAATTAAAAACACTTTATTGTATGTAATTAAAATTGTGTGCATCATCCTGGTCCAAGTCATGAGCTCCAACCTCCTCCGTAACAACAACAACATCGAGATTAATATATCGCAACTTATTTTGGGTGAGTTGTAATCTGTTGTGCTGCTAAACTGGCATTAAAGCAGAACATCAGCCGAACGTCCTTTTTAGGATTAAGTCTTGTCTTAAACCGGAGACTAAATCCCGAGACCAGCTGTAGCTCTTCTCCAGCTGTAGTTTTTGGTTCATCCTGTCAGCAGTAAATTAATAATCCTCAGTTTATAGGCTCTGGTAAGGGGGGGGGTCTGATTTCCCATGCAAATCACCTGAAGCAGAGTAGCGAGTTAGCGGTTGAACGAGTTGTTCCTCCTTCGATTTGCATCGGGTTCATTTCCATCACTGAGTCCGGTTTTTAATTTTACACCCAAATGACTGCACAAATATTAAACTCGCGTCGGAGCGAGATCCTCTCGCGTTATTGATGTGTGTGCCGTGTTTTATTTTTGTCACAAAGACCGGTACATTTTAATTAGCCGCTCGTTATGAGAGTTTCCTCCTGGTGTCATTTAATTTAGAGAAAGTACCCGTTTAATTCCTGAGGGGTGTAAGACTGTAACTGTGTGTGTGTGTATGTGTGTGTGTGTGTATGTGTAGGCTCTTTGGGCACACAGGTGCGTGCAGTGCCTGCGGGCTGTCAATCCCTCCCAGTGAGATGGTGATGAGGGCGCAGGGCAACGTCTACCACCTCAAGGTGAGTGCCGCACCTATTCAGTTGGCATGACATCAGGTGACGTTCATCAGAGCGCTCGTACCTGCGCTCATCATCTCTAATGCGGGATCAAGCCGCAGCATCGTGTGAACTACATTCTTGCTTATAATTAAAAGTTCTTGATGAACAGTCGATGATTCAGTTCTAAAATCCTGTACGTCTGTAATCAGTGCGCCAAAAAATGGGCCGGACCCGGAATTTAGATATTAAGCTTTAAAAATTCGAGAAATCTTCTAAAAATGTTTCAAATGCTCTTTTGTGGTCCTTAAGCACTCAGCAGGTTTGCTTTTGAACTAACCCTCATGCAAAACCACCACCATCATCATCTCCATCCCCATCACCATATACACTTTACATATAGATGCACTTTGTAGTTGTAATTATAGTAGGAACTGTAGGGCGTGGTTGCTCAGTAGTTGGAGTGTTGGGCTAACAATTTAAAAAAGGGTTACTCTGAAGTTCACAATGTGGGTCCTTGAGCAAGACCCTCATCCCACATTGCTCCAGGGATGCTGTGGCCGACCCTGTGCTCTGACCCCAACCATCACGTTGGGATATTTGCGAGTCGATTTGGATAAAATCATCTGCTAAATGACCAAATGTATGTAAATTCATTCTTTATCTCCCGCTTTATCCTCTATTAGGGTCGCGGTGGGGTTCCCCATGGCCATCCAGGGGAGAACGTCTCGGGCGCTGGGCAGATAGGCCCAGGACAGGGCGCCAATCCATCGCTGGGCACACACTCACAGACACACTCTATATGGGGAAATTTTTGAGAATTCAATTGACTTGATCCATGTTTTTGGACTGTGGGGGGAAACCGGAGAACCCGGAGGAAACCCACGCGGACATGGCGAGAACATGCAAACTCCACCCAGATGGGGATTCGAACCGGGAATCCCTAGTGCTGAAAGACGGATGTGCTAACCACTAAGCCACCGTGCCTCCCCTTATGTAAATGTAATTTAAAATAAAAACTATACACACGGTTATTAATTTAAATCCATGACATTTTACTCTTATATTTGCGTTTCAACGTCTAATGTAAATAAGTCTATGCTATTCACTCACATTAGTACAGAGTATTGTAATGCTGGTAATGACCTTCCCCAAACTTTTTCTGCTGAGCTGGAAGATTAGAATTGTCTGTTTTAACATGTTCCAGCCGTAATGATGCCATCAATGATTGTTTTTTTGTTTGTTTTTTTTGCCTCAGTGTTTCTCCTGTGCGACGTGCAAAAACCGCCTGGTCCCCGGCGACCGTTTCCACTATGTAAACGGCACCATCTTCTGTGAGCACGACCGACCCAGTGCCAGCCTTCTCAGTGCCCACCTGCAGGGCAGCACTGTGCTGCCTGACCAAAAAGTAAGGGTTTCCCATTTTAATATATATATATATTTTTAAATATAAATCTAGTGAATATGCCGTCACGCTCACGTCCCGTCCCGTGATGTCGTGTCTTCACAGGTTTGCTGAACGCCGTTCTCGTCTCCGTTTTGTGGATCTCCAGCCCTGTAATCTTCCCCAGCTCACCTGTGCATGCACTTGTACAATTGCACCCTGAAGGGTCAAAAGGTACATTATTAGTCACTCTACACCTCCTGGAGAATCTGTACAGAGGAGCCATATTGACTGTTTGACTTTCTGGTTTGTGATTCTGATGGACTCAGAGGACTTCACGCCCTGAGCTGGTGCATCCTTCATCACGGGACGTCTCTCGTTGTTTGACTTCGTTGCTCGTGCTCTTATTTTTAATTTTTGTTTCCCTCCACGTGTGGTTTTTCTATAGGCGGCGGGTCGTCGGGGCGTGGTTCCAGGTGCAGACGTGTAAATACTCGTTTTATACCGGTGACCTGTTTCGTTATAATCCCATCCTTAATAACTGATGTTTTATTTAAGACATAATATACAATAAATGCTTAAAGAAACGGCTCTGTCGCTCACGAGGATGATGGTGCATATTGTTTACTGCCGTTTGTTCATGTGGTGATTAGCCGCGCTCCCATTGGTGCAAACGCGGATTACCCAGAGGAGCCGGTAAACTCAGACCATTACAGAAGCAATTAAACGTGGGCGCCGTGCGTGTGTTTGAGTGCGTTATCCCCGTCTGCGTTTGCACCGGGGAGGCTGAACTTTGCACTGATCCCGTGTTTGAATTTAATAAAGCCTAATCTGCCGCCTCGCTAATTAAGAGCGACTCGCCGCTTCCGATTCACTGCCTGAAAACAATCACGCACATTAACTGTTTACCGTGTTGCAATCAAAGCAGCCGGCTCGGCTTTGTGGACGTCGCCGTCATTCTCTGCCCTTGACTGAGCTGCCTTTGTGTTGGCGTAGTTTAGAAATGATCGGCGGGGGGGATGGGCGGCCGGGGGGAGCATCGTCATCGAAGATTGTGTTCCAAAGTCTTAGTTTTTCAAACTTGATCTTTTTTCAGGAGGACGTGGTTCTCACCGTTTTCATACTGCAGAAGGGCAAGAAGGTCCACGGTTTGGGTCTCCTCCCGTTACACGGGGTTGGAGTCGGCATGTCCTCCACGTGTCTGCGTAGATTTACTCTGAGATCTTTTTGGTTCGAACGTCAGGAGGGCGATTTCTGTGAAAACATCACCGTTTTTATCCATCCGGTAAAAATCCTGCTGAACCCCCAGAGTACTGCATGTGGACCTGTTTCGGAGGACGAGGACTGTCGGATGATCCCGCCGCAGGGGTCTATTGTACTATAGTCAGGTGTCTTGGTATTTAAGTTGTCCCGGTGGTGGGGATTCAGTCCGGTCAGAAACGGGACATGTTATCTTTGATATTCAAAGCAGCGTTAATGGCGTGTGTGCGGCGCTTTGGGAACGGGCCCGTCCCGTTCTGACACCATCGGCCTTCAGCGCAGATCACTTCGTAGTTGGTCACATTTTTAGAGTTCAGTCAGACTGATCAGCTACGGGATTATTATTATTATATTATTATTATATTATATTCATCCATCCATTATCTTCCGCTTTATCCTCTATTAGGGTCGTGGGGGGGAGGGGGGGGGGGGTTCCCCATTCCCCATTCCCCATTCCCCATTCCCCATTCCCCATTCCCCATTCCCGTCCAGGGGAGAACGTTTCTGGCGCTGGGCAGATACACCCAGGACAGGGCGCCAATCCATCGCTGGGCACACACTCACTCACACGGACACACTCTATATGGGGCAATTTTGGAGAATTCAATTCACTTCATCCATGTTTTTGGACTGTGAGAGGAAACCGGAGAACCCGGAGGAAACCCACGCAGACACGGGAAGAACATGGAAACTCCACCCAGATTGGGATTCGAACCAGGAATCCCCAGCGCTGAGAGGAGAACATGCCAACCACTAAGCCTCCGTGCCGCCCTATTCATACTATATTGTATGTTATATTCTATATATATTCAGATCTCCACCAGCCTTCACGGTTGAACTCCATCCACTTGGTTCCCTGAATTAACCTGGATCCTTCAGCAGCGGCACGGAGGCTTAGTGGTTAGCACGTTCTCCTCTCGGCGCTAGGGATTCCCGGTTCGAATCCCCATCTGGGTGGAGTTTCCATGTTCTTCCCGTGTCTGCGTGGGTTTCCTCCGGGTTCTCCGGTTTCCTCCCACAGTCCAAAAACATGGATCAAGTCAACTGAATTCTCAAAATTGCCCCATATAGAGTGTGTCTGTGAGTGAGTGTGTGCCCAGCGATAGATTGCCGCCCTGTCCTGGGTCTATCTGCCCAGCGCCCGAGACGTTCTCCCCTGGATGGGCATGGGGAACCCCACCGCGACCCTAATATAGGATAAAGCAGAAGATAATGAATGATTGAATGACCTTCAGCAGGAGTAGAGAGGGTTCAAAACATTATTTTAATAATCTAATGGTGTTTTAAATCAAATGTTCGTCATACCTGATTCTCTGGTTTGTTCCTAATGGTTTTAATGTTATATTAATATTAAGAACCTTTTCTGGTGCCATTTATCGTAATATTGTAGCTGCTTGGACCAGATTCCTTGACCTTCTCGCAATTGTGACCGATTTTCGTCCGAGCTTCCTGCGCGTGGCCGTCGAGGTCTGATCTCGGATCTGCGTTTGTGCGCTCCGTCCGAACTCGGGCATTAATAATCGCAATTACAGTATCTTCGAAATGTTGTGGTATAAAAAGCCCGGCACAGTTGGAGCTGTGGCTCGCACGCCGTGTTCAGACAAGTCGAGCCTCATCTGCATATTACTAATTAGCCCGGCATATTCAGATGCCAATTAGCAAGTCTGAGCGAAAAAGCCTCTTAGCCTGACGAGCTTTATCCGCCATCAGGAGGAGGAAAAAGTAGTTTGCAGGTGTATGGATTGCTGTGCAGCTTCTGTCGTTTTGGGAAAAAAAGTGTTTATGCTCACTAATTAATCATATTAACACATGCAAATGAGTCTAATTGCTTGAGCTTCTGCTCTCCGTGCTGTGAAAGTAAGAAAGAGCACGCTTTAAGAAGAATAGTCCGTTAATATTACAAAGCTTCGTGTCGCATGTGACCGCACGTCTCGGGCGGCGCGGTTCCGTGTGGGCGGGCGGGTGGACGGACGGACGGACGGACGTGGACACCCCGTGGGCTCGGTCCGCTCGGTGTCCGTGATGATCCGTTCCAACATCACATCCGTCTTAAACCAATTACACACCTCCGGGTCAAATTCAGAGTTACAGAATATTAAGCTTTAATGATCCCGGCGTCCAATCACCGATCAGAACACTAACAGAACGAACGCGGCCTCCCGAACCCGGAGCCGACGCGTTCACCCATCAGAGCTCATTACCACGGCCAACCTCTGCGGGGGGGGGGGGGATTCTTATACAAAAATCAACAAATTGAAATATTTAACATGAAAGAAAGACGTTTTCGGCGGCACGGTGGCTTAGTGGTTTAGCAAGTTCTCCTCTCAGCGCTAGGGGTTCCCGGTTCGAATCCCCATCTGGGTGGAGTTTCCATGTTCTCCCCGTGTCTGCGTGGGTTTCCTCCGGGTTCTCCGGTTTCCTCCCACAGTCCAAAAACATGGAGCAAGTCAATTGAATTCTCAAAAAAAATTGCCCCATGTAGAGTGAGTGAGTGTGTGCCCAGCGATGGATTGGCGCCCTGTCCTGGGTCTATCTGCCCAGCGCCCGAAACGTTCTCCCCTGGATGGGCATGGGGAACCCCCCCCCGCGACCTTAATAGAGGATAAAGCGGGAGATAATGAATGAATGAATGAAAGACATTTTCAGGCGTGCAGAAGGAATGTATTGGCACTCCGACTTTAAAACCAGCTTGTAATTCGGCGTCCAGTGACGTACAGCCCCGATAAAATTATGATGCCATATAAGGACATAACGAGGACCACGGAACGAGGCCTGTCTTCAGTCTGTCAGTCAGTGTGTATGTGTCGTAACCCCCGCCTCCTTTTTAATTAATGCTGAAAGCTGTTGTTTTAACGCTGACATCTGGACCGACACTAAACTAGGACTCAGCCGTGGGTTCCTCCTGCGCTGGTATGGAATTCTCAAGCGGGAGCTAAATTAAGATCTGGGGACTAGTGTCCTAAGAACTACGACCGTCCCCCCGTGCAGGTACGTGGAAAAGGATCAGGACGACGTTCCTCTGATCCGAAAGAACTCACAAAAGGTCGTCGTTCTCACTACGATGATATTAACAGAGGGCGGCACGGTGGCTTAGTGGTTTGCACGTTCTCCTCTCAGCACTAGGGATTTCCGGTTCGAATCCCCATCTGGGTGGAGTTTTCATGTTCTCCCCGTGTCCCCGTGGGTTTCCGCCGGGTTCTCCGGTTTCCCCCCACAGTCCAAAAACATGGAGCAAGTCAATTGAATTCTCCAAATTGCCCCATATAGAGTGTGTCTGTGTGTGTGAGTGAGTGTGTGCCCAGCGATGGATTGGTGTCCTGTCCTGAGTGTATCTGCCCAGCGCCCGAGACGTTCTCCCCTGGATGGGCATTGGGAACCCCACCGCGAGCCTAATATAGGATAAAGGGGAAGATAATGAATGAATGAATGAATATTAACAGACCACTGAAACTGAAATGGCGGCACGGTGGCTTAGTGGTTTAGCACGTTCTCCTCTCAGCGCTAGGGATTCCCGGTTCGAATCCCCATCTGGGTGGAGTTTCCATGTTCTCCCCGTGTCTGCGTGAGTTTCCTCTTGGTTCTCCGGTTCCCCCCCACAGTCCAAAAACATGGAGCAAGTCAATTGAGTTCTCCAAATTGCCCCATATAGAGTGTGTCTGTGTGAGTGAGTGTGTGCTCAGCGATAGATTGGCGCCCTGTCCTGGGTCTATCTGCCCAGCGCCCGAGACGTTCTCCCCTGGATGGGCATGGGGAACCCCACCGCGACCCTAATAGAGGATAAAGTGGAAGATAATGAATGAATGAATATTAACAGACCACTGAAACTGAAATGGACCTTCCCCAAACTGTTGCTCACTCATTAGGGCACACACATGCTGGGATCGGAAAGGCCCGTCCCCGAACCGTTTCCCTAAAGCGGCGTCCTTAGTCTTTTGTCCCTGAGATGTCACCATCCCGTGAAAGGTTCCATTAGAATGGGATATTCATTACTCCTCACGTCACCAGTCAGTGGTTTTAATTTAGTAGTTTATTGCTGGAGGTGATTTTCAGGTGTTTGCATACATTTGACTATATAGGGGATTTAAATATGGTTTAATTAAAACTTCACTCAAGTATCCTTCAGATATTACAAATCCTGCCCTCGGTAATTCAAACCCTGAGTGATTTCCATACTAAATATATTAGAGGAATATTCAGACAGTAGCAGCCTGGCCCTCGGAGACGTTCTGCTTCTGAGATGCGTTTCAGAGAACGTTTGTGCAGTGCGATCGGAAAAAACGCCAAACAAACCAAAGTCCACAGGATGAGGTCAGGTCCCGACGCGATCGCGGCGTTCGTCATACGTTCAACCCTGGACGTGTTCCTACACCAACGCCGTGTTGGCTCTGCAGGAACTCCAGTGGCCTCCACAGAACCTCGGTCCAGATGAAAAGCTGACGGATCTCAATTATCTGTTGTGACCTCGTGCCAGGGCGGCACGGTGGCTTAGTGGTTTAGCACGTTCTCCTCTCAGCGCTAGGGATTCCCGGTTCGAATCCCCATCTGGGTGGAGTTTCCATGTCCTCCCCGTGTCCGCGTGGGTTTCCTCTGGGTTCTCCGCTTTCCTCCCACAGTCCAAAAACATGGATCGAGTCAATTGAGTTCTCCAAATTGCCCCATATTGAGTGTGTCTGTGTGAGTGAGTCTGTGCCCAGTGATAGATTGGCGCCCTGTCCTGGGTGTATCTGCCCAGCGCCTGAAACGTTCTCCCCTGGATGGGCATGGGGAACCTCACCCCACAACCCTAATAGAGGATAAAGGGGAAGATAATGGATGGATGGACCTCGTGTGATCCCAGTGGCCGGCAGAAGTGACTTTGGCTCAAAGACACATCCTGAAGTGGTTATAAGCTCCTCCTCGAAGGCTGGAAGCTATTATAACAGGAGAAGCCTATCTGGGGGGGTTGTTATTGGGGCAGGAGGGACTGATGTTTCTTTCTCCTCATGTTTTTAGCCCCCATCCTCCGCCAGACGGCCGAACGTTCTCGATCCGTCGCCGCTCCCTGAGCGTTCTGTAAAAACTTTGGATTGTTAATTCTCGTAACGACTTTCTAGAAGACGTTCTGCGACGTGACAGGCAGGCTCCCGGCGTGTGTGGGGGGGGGGGGTGGGCGCCCCCCATGCGTCATCCAAAAACACAAACTTGACAACTGTGAACTTCGCCGAGAATGTCAGAGAAGGAGAGTTGCTGGGTTGGGTGGTGGTGGTGGGGGGGGGGGTGGACGTGGGGGTGTGTGGGGGTGTGGGGTGGAAGGAGAAGGCTGGGTCGGCCAATCGGAACGCTTTGAATAATTAAGGCGATCGGCTTAATTAGCTCAATTACATTAATTTGACCACGGAACATGGCCATATGGTGAAAGGAAACAAAAGAGGGGGGAACTAATTAAAAGTAAAATAATGAGGATTTTAATTAAGCCTCTCCCCAGACGTGGGTGAACGGGGATCTGGAGCAGGAGAGAGTAATTAAAGTAGTGTAGCGCTGGCAACATTTCTCCCCTGTTATCTCTCGCGCTCTCTCTCTCTCTCTCTCTCTCTCTCTCTCTCTCTCGCTCTCTCACTCGCTTAGAACTGCGAGGGCTCAATCGGTCTAATTAAATCTGTAAATAAATTAGCTACATGCAAGCCTGCTTGAGTTGACACCCCCCCCCCTCTCAACACACACACACTCTCTCTCACACACACACACACACACACACACTCTGCTGTAGTTGTCCTTCATTTGCAATGTAGCATGACAACAGGGCGGGGTCGCGTCCTGCTGCCGATTTGTTTTTCACCTAACGTTGTGGAAGTGACCCTGGCTGGACCTGAGCTGACTGCCAAACGAGGTAAAACACAAATTATGAACTCTCTCTAACCCCCCCCCAAAAAAAAACACACACACACACACACACACACACACACACACACACACACACACACACACACACACACACACACACACACACCTCCCCACCCCACATATCCCAACGCCGTCGGGCCGGCGGTGACACCGTGGTGTTCAGACTTCAACCCCGTATCCGTACCTGGCCATGTGTGTTATCGTTTACTTAACTATAATTTATATATTTATTAATTCATTATCTTCCACTTTATCCTCTATTAGGGTAACGGGGGGGTTCCCCATGCCCATCCAGGGGAGAACGTTTCGGGTGCTGGGCTGATACACCCAGGACAGGGCGCCAATCCATCGCTGGGCACACACTCACTCACACAGACACACACTACATGGGGCAATTTTGAGAATTCAATTGACTTGATCCATGATTTTTGGACTGTGGGAGGAAACCGGAGAACCCGGAGGAGACCCACGTGGACACGGGGAGAACATGGAAACTCCACCCTGATGGGGATTCGAACTGGGAATCCCTACTGCTGAGAGGAGAACGTGCCAAACCACTAAGCCACCGTGCCGCCTTTAATTTATATTAATTCATTCATTATCTTCCACTTCTATCCTCTATTAGGGTCGTGTGGGGGGGTTGGGGTTCCCCATGCCCATCCAGGGGCGAACATCTCAGGCGCTGGGCAGATACACCCAGGACAGGGCACCAATCCATCGCTGGGCACACACTCACTCACACATTACACTCTATATGGGGCAATTTGGAGAATTCAATTGACTTGATCCATGATTTTTGGACTGTGGGAGGAAACCGGAGAACCCGGAAGAAACCCACACGGACACGGGGAGGACATGGAAACTCCACCCTGATGGGGATTCGAACCGGGAATCCCTAGTGCTGAGAGGAGAACGTGCTAAACCACTAAGCCACCGTGCCGCCTTTAATTTATATAATCGGGTTTAATTTAATAAGTCTCCTAATCGGCGTAACCCAAACTCGCTGAAGTGGGTGCAGGTCGGGGTCTGAGGTCTTCCATTCCAGACTGAACACGCGCCGGTCTTGACTTTAGATAAACGTAACGTGAAAGAGGCCCGCCGCGAAGGGTGGGGGTGGGGGTGGGGGCGGCGTTCGGATCGGACTACCTGGACGTGACCCTGCTGGTTGGACGGCTTTAAGTGCCCGCGTTGACACCTGGAGTCAGGAAAGCGTCTCGGGTGTCCACTTGTGATCGGATCGTTCTTTTCTGCTTTATATGCAAATAAAAACAAATGTCATTTCCAGTGAAAAAGTACAAAGGCCTGTTCTCCAGCTCGCGGGCCGCATTTGCCTGCAAATGAACTCCCAGGTGTAAACAACCTCAAAGAACCTAAAGCCACATCCTCCGCCGGGTTGAGTACCATTTCAAAAACATTCAAAGGCCTTCTGACGTCTCAGATGCTCAACACCTTCAAAAACGGGACTCCCTCATTTAAAACGAAGTCGCAGATCCTGTATGGAAACATTTCGAGAACATTTCAGGCGCTGGGCAGATAGACCCAGGACAGGGCGCCAATCCATCGCTGGGCACACACTCACTCACACACACACACACACACACACTATTTGGGGCAATTTGGAGAACTCAATTGACTTGATCCATGTTTTTGAACTGTGGGAGGAAACCGGAGAACCCGGAGGAAACCCACGCGGACATGGGGAGAACATGGAAACTCCACCCGGATGGGGATCCGAACCGGGAATCCCTAGTGCTGAGAGGAGAACGTGCTAAACCACTAAGCCACCGTGCTGCCCTTTCAAATAACATTTTTTCCCAAATGTACCTAATTAGACAGCGTATAAAGAATCATGGATCGGCTCCCCGCCGCGTCCCTCCGTCTGGGCGTCCGTACGAGTCCTTGTTGACGCCCTTGGTACCTGTGTGTCCTCCGTCTGACCCGCTGGGCGTCCGTACGAGTCCTTGGTTGGCGCCCTTGGTACCTGTGTGTCCTCCGTCTGACCCGCTGGGCGTCCGTACGAGTCCTTGTTGACGCCCTTGGTGCCTGTGTTTCCTCCGTTCAACCCTGTAAACTGGATCCCGGTGTCCACACCCGAGGTCCGGGCCTCATAGCGGCATAAGCCTCGGCTCGGATCGGCCTTTAGTTCCTAATTTATGATCGGCAGACCTTGATTCCGTCCTTGTTCTCTCGCTCAGCCCTCCCCACCCGTCCCTCACGTGGTGTTTAATTACAGGACGCGTTCAGATTTACAGCGCGGCAATTTGCATTTTTAACAAACATCTGTTTGGATCTATATTTTTTGCGCGCCGGTTCCGAGGGCCTCTATTGCGTTCTGATGTTTAGAACCCGATCACTGGCTCCTCTGAATTATGATGATGTCATAATACTGATTTACGACCTGGTGGTGCAGCGATTGGTGCCTCCGCCTTTTTCTGTAGAGCCTGCATGTCCTCCCTGTGTCTCTGGTTTCCCCCCACACACACACCTCCCAAAAAACAGGAGAATTGGAGACGCTATATTGTCCGAGCTGTAGGGGGCGTGTATACCCTGCTGTTTTTAACCGTAAGTCTTTTTAGGCGCGTGTCCACGTTCGGGACGATCATCACGACTTTATGGACGACGTCATCAGATCATCGAGCGTTTTTTTTGTTTTTTTTCGTTACCATGACGATCATTATTCCTGTCAGCACAAGAAGCTGCCGTCCCCGAGCGCACAACTCGAGGGGCAGATCAAGGGGCACGTCCGGGGCTCCTGCGACGCCTCGTGGGATGCCAGATGCTGTTGCTGTCAACGGGGAACTAAACATGAACTACAGGAGCGACGTCAGAGGGCAAATTATAAAGACGTCGGACCGTTCATCGTTCGGCTTGGCGGGAGGCCCCGGGGACGACGAGGGGCCCGTTGGCATCAAATGTGGCTGATGTGAACTAGTGGACGTTTAGAATTTCATTTAGTAACGAATTAATCTAATCAAACTTAAACATGCAGTTTGTATCCAAATATCACGGCAACCACCGCGGTCATATGGCAGCAACATTCAGTCACAGATTGGCAGGGTTGTTGGTACCAGGCGGGCTGATGTGAGCATTTAAATAGAAATGTATTTGTTTTATATGTATGTATTTAGGGGCGGCACGCTGGCTTAGTGGTTTAGCACGTGCTCCTCTCAGCGCTGGGGATTCCCGGTTGGAATCCCAATCTGGGTGGAGGTTCCGTGTCCTCCCCGTGTCCGCGTGGGCTTCCTCCGGGTTCTCCGGTTTCCTCCCACAGTCCAAAAACATGGATCAAGGTCAATTGAATGCTCCAAATTGCCCCATATAGAGTAAGTGTGTGCCCAGCGATGGATTGGCGTCCTGTCCTGGGTGTATCTGCCCAGCGCCCGAAACGTTCTCCCCTGGATGGGCATGGGGAACCCCCCTCCTCTCCCCCCCGCGACCCTAATAGAGGATAAAGCAGAAGATAATGGATGGATGTATTTATTAATATAAAGATAACTCTGTACATTGAACACAGAGGCCGTTGTGTTAGTGTACTAACTCTTCATACTGAACCGTACATACGTTGTGCATCCGTTACTGTAAACGTTGTGCATCCGTTATTGTTCATATTCTGGTTTTAATTATTAACGGTTGATTACTCCGCGCCGGCGTGCAGTACAGTACGTAACGACGAGGAGCGATCGTACGCATGATGAGGGTCTGCGGTTTCAGCCTTTGTTCCCCTCCTGACCCGCTGACGTTCAACCTGCGAGAGAAAGGAGGCGACAGCGAGCGCGAGTGCGAAAGAGAGACAGTACCTCCTCTAAATTAGGCCTGCGTGGTTTTTTTTTTCCTCCTCCCTCTCCGTCTCTAACCGAGGTGGCTGAGCCTGTTCATTAGCACCCTGTGGAGAGGAACAGATGTAGTAAGAAACACCTCCATAAACACATGTACACATGAAACCCAGCTCCACGCCGCTCTGCACAATTATCATCCACCGGCACGGCGCGCAGATCCGCCTCAGTCTTCAGCTCGGAGCCTCGAACGGGCCGCCCGACCGGACCACCCGACCGGACCACCCGACCGGACCGCCTGACCGGACCGCCGTGTTCCTTTAGCGTTTCACCGTGTCAACGTTCTGACCGCGGCCTCATTTCAACATCTGTTAATATCTCATTCATTCATTCATTATCTTCCGCTTTATCCTCTATTAGGGTCGCGGGGGGGGGGGTTCCCCATTCCCATCCAGGGGAGAACGTTTCGGCGCTGGGCAGATAGACCCAGGACAGGACGCCAATCTATCGCTGGGCACACACTCACTCACACAGACACACTCTATATGGGGCAATTTGGAGAACTCAATTGACTTGATCCATGTTTTTTGGACTGTGGAAGGAAACCGGAGAACCCGGAGGAAACCCACGCGGACACGGGGAGAACATGGAAACTCCACCCAGATGGGGATTCGAACCGGGAATCCCTAGTGCTGAGAGGAGAACGTGCTAAAGCACTAAGCCACCGTGCCGCCCTTTGTTAATATCTCAATATTAATAATATTAATATCACAAATATCATGAATCCCAATCTGGGTGGAGTTGGCATGTTCTCACCGTGTCAAAAAAACATGGATTCAAGGTAATTTGGCTGCTCTAAATTGCCCCTATCTGAATTGCTCCTTGCGGAGCAATTGTGGCATTGTGGAGTAGTGGTTTAGTATGTTCTCTCCTCTCAGTGCTGGGGATCCAGGTTCAAATCTCAAGCTGGGTGGAGTTTCCATGTCCAAGTAGGTTTCCCCCCACATTCCAAAAACATGGATTCAAGGTAAATTGGCTGCTCTAAATTGCCCCTATCTGAATTGCTCCTAGGTGGCACAGTGGCATAGTAGGTAGCATGTTCTCCTCTCAGTGCTGGGGATCCAGGTTCAAATCTGGCTGTTCTCCCCATACCCATGTGCCCATGTGGGTTTCCTCCGGGTTCTCCGGTTTCCTCTCACAGTCCAAAAACATGGATTCAAGGTCAATTGAATGCTCTAATTTGCCCCATATAGAGTGTGTCCGTGTGAGTGAGGGTGTGCCCAACGATAGTTTGGCATCCTGTGCTGGGTCCTGGGTCCTGGGTGTATCTGCCCAGGGCCTGAAAAGTTCTCCCATTTGATAGACACATCCCCCCCCACCCCGGGACTGTGGGAGGAAACCGCAGAACCAGGAGGAAACCCACGCGGACCCGGGGAAAAACATGGAAACTCCACCCAGAGTTAGGGTTTTTTTTCTTAAAAAAGCCGGCGTTTAAGCGGCTTTTTAAGCTTGTCTGCAGAGCTCGTCTGCAGAGGACCGTCCCCTCTTCCTCCTGCTCGTCTGCAGAGGACCGTCCCCTCTTCCTCCTGCCCGTCTGCAGAGGACCGTCCCCTCTTCTTCCTGCTCGTCTGCAGAGGACCGTCCCCTCTTCCTCCTGCTCGTCTGCAGAGGACCGTCCCCTCTTCCTCCTGCCCGTCTGCAGAGGACCGTCCCCTCTTCTTCCTGCTCGTCTGCAGAGGACCGTCCCCTCTTCCTCCTGCTCGTCTGCAGAGAACCGTCCCCTCTTCCTCCTGCTCGTCTGCAGAGGACCGTCCCCTTCCTCCTGCTCGTCTGCAGAGGACCGTCCCCTCTTCCTCCTGCCCGTCTGCAGAGGACGTCCCCTCTTCCTCCTGCCCGTCTGCAGAGGACCGTCCCCTCTTTCTCCTGCCCGTCTGCAGAGGACCGTCCCCTTCCTCCTGCCCGTCTGCAGAGGACCGTCCCCTCTTCCTCCTGCCCGTCTGCAAAGGACCGTCCCCTCTTCCTCCTGCTCGTCTGCAGAGGACCGTCCCCTCTTCCTCCTGCTCGTCTGCAGAGGACCGTCCCCTCTTCCTCCTGCTCGTCTGCAGAGGACCGTCCCCTCTTCCTCCTGCTCGTCTGCAGAGGACCGTCCCCTCTTCCTCCTGCCCGTCTGCAGAGGACCGTCCCCTCTTCCTCCTGCCCGTCTGTATAAAGAGTTGAGAGGCCGCTGTGGTCCGTCCCCCGCGGTTCAGACGCTGACGTCCTCTAACGCACGTGTTCAGACGATTCCGTCCACGGCGCTGAAATGTCAGTTGGTGGTTTGGCATTTCTGAGAAAGAGATAGACCCAAAGGGCCTCACACTTCTCCTAATGGACACTCGGCGATAGAGGCGCAGCGCGGCTCCATCAGGCCGAGCGGAGGGCAACTGTGAATGAGGGGGGTCCCAACCATACACCCTGAGGTGGATTCTGGGTAACAGGGCTCGGGCTCTTCAGCTAGAGATAAGACATGAAGCCCAGGCTTAGCCTTGTGCTTTAACCTCCCTGCAAATGCCAGGGCTTGTGTGTGTGTGTGTGTGTGTGTGTGTGTGTGTGTGTGTGTGTGTGTGTGTGTGTGTGTGTGTGTGTGTGTAAATGCCACAACAGTTTCTCAGCGGGAGGCCCACCTTGCTGAACCACAAAGCATTTCTCTTAGTTATCGCCTGTCACACACCTGCGCACAGACAATAGGGGGCCACAGCTGAGGTGTGTGTGTGT
This sequence comes from Corydoras sp. C115, assembly GCA_019802505.1. Taxonomy (NCBI): domain Eukaryota; kingdom Metazoa; phylum Chordata; class Actinopteri; order Siluriformes; family Callichthyidae; genus Corydoras; species Corydoras sp. C115. The sequence goes on from JAFMOC010000134.1 coordinate 283,050, forward strand.
GTGTGTGTGTGTGTGTGTGTGTGTGTGTGTGTGTGTATATTTTGATCATACTTGGTCAGTAGAACCTTTCTGCATTTCGCCTCTTCCGCCACCTGCATGTTACTACAATTAAGCTCACAGTTGCAAGATCACCACTGGGCGTGTGTGTGTGTGTGTGTGTGTGTGTGTGTGTGTGTGTGTGTGTGAAACAGTCATGTCTATTTTAAATCTCTTTATTGTCTGTAAACTGCAGCTGCTCGAAGCCGGTGAGAATTTGCATCGCCAATAACGTCTGGTGTAAATTAAAAAAAGAAAATTCATTCATTCATTCTCCTCGCTGCGTTTCGTGCGGGGGGCGGGGGGGGGCGGGGTGTTCACCGGGTTTAAACAGCAGAACAGCCTGGACATGTCGGTCCATCGCAGGGCAGACAAACAAACGCATCCTCGCACACATTCACAGTTGGGCGCAGTTCAGCGTCGTTCAAATTCGCCTGACGTGTGCGTCCTGGGACTGCGGCTTAGTAGCCAAATATATACCTGAGGAGAACATGCAAAACTCACTCAGCTGCTTGGGGACCACCAGTCAGGGCTCTCACACTTCTGACGCAGCCATCATCTGAGTGTGTAAAGCTCAGTGAGTTCGATCAGAATTTTTTATTTTTTATCATTTTTTATGTGAATTACTAACTTTTGGTTTTTATTATGCGGCACGGTGGCTTAGTGGTTTAGCATGTTCTCCTCACGGCGCTGGGGATTCCTGCTTCGAATCCCCATCTGGGTGGACTTTCCATGTTCTCCCCGTGGGTTTCCTCCGGATTCTCCGGTTTCCTCCCACAGTCCAAAAACATGGATCAAGGTCAATTGAGTTCTCCAAATTGCCCCATATAGAGTGTGTGTGTGTGAGTGAGTGAGTGTGTGTGCCCAGTGAGAGATTGGCGCCCTGTCCTGGGTGTATCTGCCCAGCGCCCAAAAAGCTCTCCCCTGGATGGGCATAGGGAAACCCCCCCCCCCCCCCACGACCCTAATAGAGGCTAAAGCGGAAGATAATAGATGGATGGTTTTTATTATGGTGAATTATTACAATCTGGGTGGAGTTTCCATGTTCTCCCCGTGTCTGTGTGGGTTTCCTCTGGGTTCTCCAGTTTCCTCAGTCAAAAAAATAATAATTTAAGGTTAATTCAATGCTCTAAATTGCCCCATATAGTTTATGTCTGTGTGTGTGGCTGTGTGAGTGAGTGTGTATCTGCCCAGCTCCCGAAACGTTCTCCCCTGGATGGCCATGGGGAACACCCCCGCCCGCTCGCCCGCCACCCCCGAGACTCTAGAAGAGGATAAAGTGGAAGATAATGAATGAATGAGTGAATGAATGAACTTCGACTCACTGACCGGCATCCATCATATCAGGCGTCTGTCGACACCTGTGTGTAAAGCTGGCCACCACATCGTCTCAGGACTATCGAACTATCATCAGAATCTAAATTAATTTCTACTTTATAACGAGAGAGTGGATTTAATGTCTTGTCAGCAGCTAAATATGTGAGAAAAGTTTGGCTTTTAAATTTTGTCTGTAAATTAAGGAATCCGTTTGAAAAAGAGGGATTTATTCTAAATGGGCTTCAGCTTAGCAGGTCTGTCTGTACCTTGGAATGATACCTGTTGGTGTGTGTGTGTGTGTGTGTGTGTGTGTGTGTGTGTGTGTGTGTGTGTGTGTGTGTGTGTGTGTGATACTGTATAAGCAGAGTGCTTCTGATAAGCCGTATGGAGCCAGACAGCAGACCAGCCGATGACTTCTCCGATACCGAGAGGGGCTGCAGATAGCTTTCCGTTTCTCTGCACCTCTCGGCTCACCCCGCCCCCTTCACCAATTATCAGTGCGTTTCATCCGCCGCATCCACTCCGTGGCTTTCATACGTTTCACTTCAGTCGAGATACGGTGTTGGTTTGACCCCGGTGCTATGTTATCCGTCTCCGCATTCCTTTCCAGATGGGATCTTCTGAAAACTTCCACCCGGCGGGGCGATCAGCACACGTACAAGTGTGAAGACTACGACCAGGTGAAGCGACGGACACGCCACTGGTGCACAACTATCACTGGTACACAACTAACACTGGTGCACAACTAACACTGGTGCACAACTAACACTGGTGCACAACTAACACTGGTGCACAACTAACAATGGTGCACAACTAACACTGGTGCACAACTAACACTGGTACACAACTAACACTGGTGCACAACTAACACTGGTGCACAACTAACAATGGTGCACAACTAACACTGGTGCACAACTAACAATGGTGCACAACTAACACTGGTGCACAACTAACAATGGTGCACAACTAACAATGGTGCACAACTAACACTGGTGCACAACTAACAATGGTGCACAACTAACACTGGTGCACAACTAACAATGGTGCACAACTAACACTGGTGCACAACTAACACTGATGCACAACTAACACTGGTACACAACTAACAATGGTGCACAACTAACACTGGTGCACAACTAACACTGGTGCACAACTAACAATGGTGCACAACTAACACTGGTGCACAACTAACAATGGTGCACAACTAACACCACAAAACATAAAACATATCCAGTGTGTCCTTCAGTACTGATCCAGACCATGAGTTATGCAGTTCGGAGGACATGTCCCTGCAGTGCTCTGTTTAACTGAATTCAACCGATGAGTGATGCATTTTCTCTGATTTGGATCCCCATCTGGGTGGAGTGTCCACATTCTCCCCGTGTGCACGTGGGTTTCCTCCTGGTCCTCCGCTTTCCTCCCACAGTCCAAAAACATGGATCAAGTCAATTGAGTTCTCCAAATTGCCCCAAATAGAGTGTGTGTGTGTGTCTGTGTGAGTGAGTGTGTGTCCAGCGATAGATTGGCGCCCTGTCCTGGGTGTATCTGCCCAGCGCCTGAAACGTTCTCCCCTGGATGGGGATGGGCATGGGCATGGGCATGGGGAACCCCCCCCCCCCCCCCCTGCAACCCTAATAGAGGATAAAGCGGAAGATAACGAATGAATTAATTAATTTTGAATAGAGACATTAGAGTCAACCCTTCACCGCTGTGTGAAAACCTGTTTACTTTGTTTGTCCTCCTGATTCCCATCTGCCATCCAGCGTCCGTTTCCGTGGAGATCAAACGGAACCCTCCCTGCTCTTTTCCACCTTCCAACCATAAAGGTGAAAATTCTTTATCGAGTCATAGAGAACGGTTCTTTCGTTGTTGGAATGTCACATGACATGAACTGGTATTTTAATCACATTATGTTCTTCACCTGTACCCAGCCGGGGTGTATCCTGTCCGGGGTGTATCTGCCCAGCATCCAAAACGTTCTCCCCTGGATGGGCACCCTAGTAGAGTTTTAAATGGAGGCTAATGAATGAATGAATGTTCTTCACCTGTCCAAACTTATAACATCCATCCACTGTGGACGAGTGAATCAGTCTGATCCTGATCCTCACGCCCCGTTGTTATGGGGCAGGAGGAAAATACATCTAATTAACTCTTTTTTTTTTTTTTTTTTTTTTTTTTTTTTTTTTTTTTTTTTTTTTTTTTTTTTTTTTTTTCTCCGTGTCCTGTCTGCCATTGTGAAACTCAGGATTGATGTCTGAGTGTCTAGATCAGGCCCAACAGTTTTGATTTTACAAGTGGAGCATACAGGTATTTCTCCATGATGCTCCACTTGGTATATATTTAAAACTTTATTGCAAATTTTTTTTGGGGGGATCATATCTGTACAGCAACCACGGAGATGGAAAAAGAAACAGAAAAGAAGAAGGAAAGAAGAAAGAAAAAAAAAAAAAAAAAAAAAAAAAAAAAAAAAAAAAAAAAAAAAAAAAAAAAAAAAAAAAAAAAAGGTATACGAAAGTGGTGAGAGGAAAGAAGAAAAGACCAACAGAGAAAAGAAAGAAAAAATAAATAAATAAATAAAGAGAAAAGAAAATAAATAAATAAATAAATACAATAATATATATATATATACATATATATACACATACATATATATATATATATACATACATACATATACATATACATACATACATACATACATACACACATACATACATATACATACATACATACACACACACATATACATCTATACACATACATACACATACACATATACGCGCCTACGCATAAGTACATATATGCCCATACGCACATATATACATACATACATATATACATACACATACACATATACACACATACATATACACATACATACACACATACATAAATACACACACACATCCATACCTACATTTACCTTCATATACTAAAATTAATTACAATTTCCAGTGTAAATATATTTATTTATTTATTTAAACTATTCTTTTAATTGATTTTATAAATTAACGAAAAGAAAGACAATTTTAAGAAACCAGGATCTGAACACCTGTTTGTGTGCAGTTGTGAGCATGCAAGTAGATGAAAGATTTCTTCCATAGGAATGCCAAATGGGAATTTGTAGTAGTGACCGTGGGGGACCCCCGGCCCCGACCCCAAGGCCCGAGGCAGACACCAGGAAGACCAGGGCCAAAGGCACCGCGGAGGTCTAATCTAATTAACTCTAAAATACAGCCATTATAAGAGTGGATATGAGAAAGAGAGAAAGAGAGAGAGAGAGAGAGGGCGAGAGCGCAGGAGGCTGTTTATAGCAGACGTGAAGTGGACCATCACAAAGGGAGTCAAGCAGAGGCCGGCGATGTTGTACAGTGATTACAGAGGCCGGAGAACAAGCTGGGGCGAGTGCGTTCTCCGTCGCAATAAAACTCCATTAGGGTTTTTCAGATTCGGACGCACGCTGTCACTTTCTCATTAGTCCGTCTTAATGTCTTATTTCCTTCAACAAAGACATGTTATTCATGCGGCTTGAGGAAAAGCACAATCACGGTTCTCATCAGAATAGCAGGTGCTACACCAAGCATTACATGCAAGGCATTGTGGGTTGGCATAGCAAAAAAAAAAAAAAAAAAACAAATTAGAGTTCTGCGTGATCATCCGGTCCTGAAAGTTCCACAACACGGACCGCGCAGACGGTTTTTACATTAAGGGCTGATTGCTGTAACTGCGGGATGGTTTTGGTGAGTTATGACGACACAAATCAAAGGTTTAAAATGAGACGGAGTGACGGGACACACCCCTCATCTACTGAACTCAGTCTCACGGCCACAGGCTTAAAAAAAAAATCAAACCCTGACTGAAGGGAAACAAAAAGAGACGAACTTCAGGTGACAGTTTATAAAAGTACTATATTGCTGTATCCTGTTGATGATGCCTCGGTCCTCACAAGGTTTCTTCCTTTAAATAAAAAATACCAAAGAGGTTTTCCTTTCCTCTGTCGCTTTGGCTTGTTCTTTAGGGGTCAGCTGTATGTGTAATGTGTGGGTGTCTTAATCCATCCATTCATTATCTTCCACTTTATCCTCTATTAGGGTCTTGGGGGGGGGGGTTCCCCATGCCCATCCAGGGGAGAACGTTTCGGGCGCTGGGCAGATACACCAAGGACAGGGCGCCAATCCATCGCTGGGCACACACTCACTCACACACACACTCTATATGGGGCAATTTGGAGAACTCAATTGACTTGATCCATGTTTTTGGACTGTGGGAGGAAACCGGAGAACCCGAGGAAACCCACGCGGACATGGGGAGGACACGCAAACTCCACCCAGATGGGGATTCGAATCGGGAATCCCCAGTCCTGAGAGGAGAACATGCTAAACCACTAAGCCACCATGCCGCCGTGTCTTAATCCTCTATCTACATTATTAGATCTTTATTTTGAATATCAAGCTATTAACTTCTGAAAAGTGGCACAGTGGCTTAGTGGTTTAGCACGTTCTCCTCTCAGCGCTAGGGATTCCCGGTTCGAATCCCCATCTGGGTGGAGTTTCCATGTCCTCCCCGTGTCCGCGTGGGTTTCCTCCGGGTTCTCCGGTTTCCTCCCACAGTCTAAAAACATGGATCGAGTCATTTGAATTCTCCAAATTGCCCCATATAGAGTGTGTCTGTGTGAGTGAGTGTGTGCCCAGCGATGGATTGGCGCCCTGTCCTGGGTCTATCTGCCCAGCGCCCGAGACGTTCTCCCCTGGATGGGCATGGGGAACCCCACCGCGACCCTAATAGAGGATAAAGCGGGAGATAATGGATGAATGAATGAATGAACTTCTGAAAACGTTGAATTTCTGCGATTATAAACCTAATATGGCTTTGAACAGCCAGCAGCATCACCCTTCTGAGTTCGTTTCTATAGCTTTACCCTCTGGTTCCGAAATAATATATGACATCTCTGTATATTGTGTGTTTCGTGGCGGTAACATCCTGTTTTTCAACTCTTTCCTTCCTCTCTCACTCTCGGTTTCTCTTACCTATTGTCATGTGCTCCCATGAGCCTCTTTCCCCGCATCCCATCTGGACGATGAGGCAGTTGGGGGTCTGGGAAGGTTTTCTATTAGGGCTTTAATCTTTAATTGTGTAGGTGATCCTGTGCTTTAAGTGCATCACCTAATTGGCTGCAAATGAGTCCATCTGCTTTGATTTGGAGTTTCCAAAGGCAGCATGGGGGAAGCAGTAGCACTCTCTGTTGCCTGCTTTCTTTCTGTGTACACAGTAATAATAATTAAAGTAACGAGCTGGCACAGTAACATGATTTACATTATTTAAAGCAACCTGGACTCACAGCTGCAGTGTACAGCTGGAAAATAATTCATTATTGAAGCTGGATTTCTAATTAGTGGGGTGTGTGTGAGTGAGTGAGTGTGCTTCATTTAATTGGGCGGAGCAATACCAACACCATGTCTAATGACAGTACAATCAACCAATCATGGGCTCCCATTGAAGAGGTCGTCTCTAATTAAATAACGACTTTCACCTGTTTGCAGATGCACCAATCACAGAGCAGAGAAGGAATAAAAACTTTTATCTGAATGATGGAAACCTCAAACACTCCAATGAGGATGTAATGTTATTAAACAATCTGGAATATTTTGTCATTTTTATGAAGGACAGATCATCAAACAGGTCAGTTAATTAAAATATATAACGCTGTTGGGCCAATTGGTTTAGTTCTAGCTGCCAGGCCACTGTTTTTATGTTAACAGTCATTAAACAGAATTAAACTGTCTGTAAGAGTTATATATTGTGCTGCGGAAACCAAAACCTGATTGTACACTGAGGAAACGACAAGCTGGTCCCCACAGTGTGACTCTACAATTTAATATAAAGTCATGCTGCATGGTTGTGTTCTGGTTGTGTTTGTGTTCTGGCGATGTCATGCTCAGTTTTTGGAAAAGGACTCAAAGCCTGTGTAAAGTACCTTCAGTGCGAGACTTAAAAGTGTGCGGTGCGGTGTGCGAGTTGGTAGATTGGGTTTAATGAGGTGTGTATATATACCCACCCTGTGTAACATGAGGTTTAACTCAACACAGCCTTCTCTTGCTAAACAGGTCTAATGATTATTTGCACGCTGACGGAGAATCTCTCCTGTTTGTTCACGACTTTCCTGTTTTTAGTTCAAAGCAGTTGCACAAACAATTTCTCCTTGGATTGAAATTTTAAACAGGACGTCTTTAATACAGTTTATTCCTAAGAGCAGGTCTAGAAAATGCTAGAAAACTCTATGGGGGACTCTGTGGGGGACTCGTCCTGCCTGAGCGGCCGGGCAGCATTAAGAGTGTGGGGCAGGGTTCTACAGATTGTGTGCTGATAAGGTGTCCATTTTCAACAATTAAAAAAATCTATACATGTTTAATGCATCCGCACTGCAGACGTCTTGCTTTCTTTACGGCCTCTTGAGCCTGATTTTATATTTTTTAAATATATTTTCGTACATTTATATTTTACAGGTATATTTAGTCATTGAGCAGAGGTTTTTATCCAAGGACACTTACAAATGAGAACAACACAAGTCAGAAGTTAAGGAAGAACCAGCCTCACTGTAGAATTTTTAAACCTGATCATTATCTCATCCTGCACCCCACCCCTCCTTTTTCTTTTTTTTTTTTTTTTTTTTTTTTTTTTTCTTTTTCTTTTTTTTTGGTAGGTTTACCAAATGAGATTTGGTAGATCTCTTACTCTCAGTTTGAAGTTGATGAAGCATAGATACTAAATATAACTGTTTTTACACTCTGACAACTAAAATGTGGCAAATGCTACACAACCTGACACCTTTTTGCTGAACTCAGTAGCGATGGCTCGGCTAAACTTAACGCGTTTAGTAAGTTATATGAATTAATGTGTATTTTAATTCATTTGAATGTGGCTGGTTTACATGGAATGTAAAGGGTGAACGCAAAATGACACTTACAGCAGCAAGAAAAGTCACTGTAACTTTATATATATATATATATATATTCATTCATTATCTTCCGCTTTATCCTCTATATACATGGGACAATTTGGAGAACTCAATTGACTTGACCCATGGTTTTGGACTGTGGGAGGAAACCGGAGAACCCGGAGGAAACCCACGCAGACACGGGGAGAACATGGAAACTCCACCCAGATTGGGATTCGAACCGGGAATCCCCAGCGCTGAGAGGAGAACGTGCTAAACCACTAAGCCACTGTGCCGCTATACATACATATATATATATAAAGTGTGTGTTTAGGTCAGAAACGGCACTTTTCATATATACAGCGATTGTCCATATAGAGTTTGAGGCCGGCGTTAAAATGAAAGATGAATCATATCGGATGCACTGCACACTTGAGTCACGTCTGACTGGAATTAATAGAGAGACTGAAACAGCAAGAGAGACTGAACGAGTGGGAGGTGATGAGGACTTGAGAAATTGGAAATCATGCATTCGCTCCTCTACAGCAAGTCATTTGTTAATTAACGTTTGCCCACACTTGTTACAGCTCAAGCACTTCAGGCCTCCCTGCGCTACCCGTTTGGTACCTGACAGTAGACGCTAAAGGTGCTACAGGGTGTTAAAAGTGTAAGTGTTAGATGTAGGATGACTGAAAAAGCAAATGAACTCAACACTGACTGCAATTATTAGAACGTTGGCAGCATTGTGCGAAGGGTTTGCTCACTTCTGGTCAAAATGTTTTGATGATGTTTTTTATAATTCACTTCAACGTCAGTTTATTTGTTCGAGTAAAAACGTTAAAAATCCAATCTGTGAAAAAGTTACGACAAAACAAGCCGAAGGTCCAGAGTACGGCGAACAAACGTCGACGGGAAGCAGACAACAAGCCACGGGCCATTATTAATAAAAGATCAATTATATAACACAGGACAGACACGGTGTATGAACCAAAGCGTTCTATGAGGTCATTGGTGGGCATGTGTCAGGTCAGACCCCGAGAGCTGGATTAGAGTAATTGTTGGACATCTACAGCAAACTTACATCTGAGGCAGATTCCAAACTCGGGCCAATCTCTGCGCAAGCATTTTGAAACATAATGAACATATGCCGTAATAAATATATCAAAGCACACATTAAATATCACGGCCCATATGGTGTGCAGCTCAAATCCAACTAGGCCAGAAATGAATCGGTACCTGGGTTTCACAGCAGTGGAGAACGTGGGTGTACATTTGTGCGTGTGGGCTGAAAGTGTGAGGGAATTAATGACTGGCTCTCAGTTACAGCGTCCTCACAGTAAAGCTCGTTAATGCCAATATAGTTTGTTGACTGCTGGTATCAATAATCCATTCCGTTCTATGTATCAATGTCGTTAGAACGCCGCCCGTAGACACTGCAGTTCTGTTTAATTAGATCTAGAACAGGCATCAGTTCATTTGAAGGTGAAAATTGAGTCAGCCGCTGTTTTTATTTAATGGGATGACGTTCAGGTGGGTGAGAGTGGAGTTATGAGGAAAGCGCGGGGATGTTTTACCGTCTGATCCTCACAAAAGCTTATTGGAGAAATTGCAGCGCAGGTATCATTTGGGTGGTGGATGATTCTTAGCACAGCAGTGATGCGAAACTGAGGGTTGGTTAGTGGTGGTGTGAAGACGCACAGAGAGTCACACAATCAAGTGATGTCCTGCTACCATCATACTGTCTGCTGAAGGTTTAGATGATGAATAACACAAACTGTGCAGCAACAGATGACCAACTGTCTCTGATTCGACATCAACAAGCTGGAGGTGTGTAATAAAGTGTACACTGAGTGGATACAGGGTTTAAACTCCAGCAGCACTGTCGTGTCTGATCCATGGGTCACTGCAGTGCTGAGAATCATCCACCACCCAAAACGGGTGGCAGAGTAAACCGCTTATTAAAGGGGAACTTACGAAGTGCGTGAAGTATCAGATTTAAAGTGCATCGGGTTCGTGAGGCTGAAGAGAGAGATGAACCTTCTGAAGCAGCTGCTGTCTGTATGTTTAATCGCTTCTAATGGAAGCTCTGTCTCCACTTTCACGACGATTCAGAAGCCGAAATAATGTATGTTGATAAAATTCAAGAACTTTTCCAAAGCACATGTCTGAACCCTTCATTCTGCCTCATCCAGGTCACAGCGATCGCTTCAAATCAAAGCCCTCTATTACAGTTTACATCTATAAAAACAGTTATATACACAATTAAATGTGTCCCCGGTGCCTTGTAAGTGGAAATAGGACTATTGAAAGTGTTTTTTTTTTTTTTCTCCTGGTCTGGATAACGTAGAATTACAAGAACATCGAGGGAGGGGGATCAATAAAAGCATCTTCCACCCGAGGAGCCCCGATTACACCTAGACTACCCGAACTATTTTTCCCGCTGCGCTATGAGACACAATGGTACACCATCAATACCTGCAATCTGTGACAGCAGGGTGTGTGTGCGTGTTGGGCTACGAGACAAACCAGCGTACGCTACCCTGCTAGCAAGCGGTAATTGGGACGCCGTCGGTTTGCATCAATTCAGTTCAGTAGGGGAGTGAGGACAAAGTGGCGTAGGGGCCATTTAAAGTGGCACAAAAAGGCCTTTTGTTAGAGCCGGCGATTGTACGTGAGAAAGAGAGGCTGAGGCTGACAGACAGAGAGAGACGGACAATGATGGATGCCAGGAGATTTATGTCTTCGGATGCTGAGAGGGGGAGTGGACCGTAAGGTGGGATCGGTATTTTCAATTACGAGAGAATGTGGTGTAATTTCATCCATTCAGCGTGCGGACCTCTGACTGCGAGAGAAATGGGGGTCTGAGAGCGATGACCACCTTCATCTCGCTGTTCTTTGAAAATGGTTAGAAACACATACACCCCCCACCCCCCCCCAACAGCTTCCTTCCCTTTCACCTTCAGCCTCCCGTCGATGATGTAAAAACAGAGTCTTGAAGGTTTATAGTTTATCACATTCATCTCGCTGGTTCTGAGGAAGAAAACAAACTTTCTGGGAGCAACGCGTTAAAGACATGTGATTAACACCTGGGGTTCCGGCGCTTTTGACCGTCAACATTACAATAAACTTTGGTCCCAACACAAGGGATCTGTACGGTTTAGTCTTATAGTAAGAAGGTCCTGGCTTTGATTCTTGGGTTTTGATTCCTGAGGTCCACTCTTCGTGTATTTCCTCAGGAGGCTCCGGTTTCCTTCAACCATTTAAAACCCATTGTCAAAGGTGGATTGGTCAACATGTTTTGGATATGTGTCTGTGTCGCTGCTCTTTGATGGATTGATGAGCTGTCTGGGGTATTTCCATCCTTTTCCCCCCTGCAACCTGTGTGATGTGTTCTCCTGCACCTTACTCGAGCTCAATCAGGATCAGAAACTGAAGGAAGGAAGGAAGAAATGATCTCAACTCTGTTAAGCGCCACCTCCCACATCGACGCCCAGCTGCATAAATCCGCTCTCGATTTCCCTAAAAATCCCACAAAGTCACATTAAAGTCTTGCATCTTCAACCCAGATGGACGCGTCTCTTTCGAAATGCCTTTGAGGCGATTCGGACCCTGAACCGGGACCAAACGGACACAATCCCACCCACAACACCTTCATAACACTGACAACTTTTAACCCTGCACTGCACTCCTTGCACATAAATGCACAACTCACTTAGAAGACCATTTTAGTTGATATCTGTTATAGTGCAATAATTGTACGGTTTCTCTTCTTTTAAAATTATTTTTTTTAATTCATGTAAATTGCACAGTGTAAATACATATTTCATTCATTCATTCATTCTCTCCCGCTTTATCCTCTATTAGGGTCGCTGTGGGGTTCCTCGCTCTATTAGTGATCCATTATCATCAGCATTAATCTCGATATAAAACACTTGCTCTCGCACGGTTTATATATATATATATATATATATATATATATATATATATATATATATATATTCATTATCTCCCGCTTTATCCTCTATTAGGGTCGCGGTGGGGTTCCCCATGCCCATCCAGGGGAGAACGTTTCGGGCGCTGGGCAGATACACCCAGGACAGGGCGCCAATCCATCGCTGGACACACTCACTCACACAGACACACACACTCTATATGGGGCAATTTGGAGAATTCAATTGACTTTGATCCATGTTTTTGGAGTGTGGGAGGAAACCAGAGAACCCGGAGGAAACCCACGTGGACACGGGGAGAACATGGAAACTCCACCCAGATGGGGATTCGAATCGGGAATCCCTAGAGCTGAGAGGAGAACATATTTCATTTTATTTTTATTTTTATTTTAACTTTTTTTTTTTATCTTTATTTATTTAACCTTATGTGAAGATCTCAGGAAAGAATTTCACTGCTGGCTGCACCATGTCTATCAACGCATGTGACCAATAAACCTGATTCGATTTGATTTGATGATTTTAAAAGTCAGGACTTCCTCATACTTCGCGCCACACAGTCTTATCCGCTCTGCCCCATACTGTTGCTCCCTGAGAGCATCGGCCAATCAGCATGTGGCCTCGCTCTATTAGTGATCCATTATCATCAGCATTAATCTCGATATAAAACACTTGCTCTCGCGCGGTTTCTACACGCAGAGACTTGAAGGTTAAACATGGAAAAGGCAGGGCGGTCGCACGTGGAGCGCAGCGACGTTGCAAATGGCCAAATTATAGTCTTTTCTTACTCCCACTAACCCTATTTATGGTAACAACACAGGACACATTTCACTCTGTTCTTTTGTTCAATGGCACTTTGAGCGTTGAGAGCGGGTAGGTGAGGAGGAGGGGGTGAACAAAATGATGGAGAGATGCTGGAAAAGTGCTGGGTGGGTAAAGAAAGGAAATTGAGAGGTGCCCCTGGTGCAATACAACGAAATAACCTCTTTTTCTCTGGCGTCGTGCTGCTCTTTATATACAACTGTACGAGTTCATACACTTTATTCTTTTTAACTCCTCAGTATCATGATTAATACCCGCAGCTCGGTTCTTGTAATAACGTCTAAAGAGCCTGATATGGGACGAAACGATTATCGCACATCATTACAAGCCTTTCTCTTGATCTAAACAATGGGCCGCGTGTTTGTTTGAAAGAGAAACGATCATGCCGTGAAATATTATGTGATTATTTATTCTTCTGTAAGCGGGGCTCTCAGTAACACATTGTACATTTCGAAACTACAGATAAGAGCATTTGCTCTGAGAAATATTTATCTTACCGAGCTACAGTTGGTCTCCTCTTTGAAACTCTAACAGCTTTTAGTCTTCTGGAAAGACTTTTACCAAACTTTGGAATGGATGTGAGGGTAGTTTGTGAGGTGAGACACAGACCACGGAGGAGAGGATGTGGCTGCCGATCCCTGTGGTCGTTCATCCCAGTGGTCGTGCATGAGGTTGAGGTCAGGGATCTGTACGTTTGTATGGAGAGTGTGACCGTCCATGCAGTCCACTCTGTAGTTGGTATTGTCATGTGACGCAGGACAAAGGTGTACATTGAACTTAAAAAAGTGGGATGAATGCTTAATGGAGGCGGCACGTTCGCCTCTCAGCGATAGGGGTTCCCGGTTCGAATTCCCATCTGGGTGGAGTTTCCATGTTCTCCCCGTGTCTGCGTGGGTTTCCTCCGGGTTCTCCGGTTTCCTCCCACAGTCCAAAAACATGGCTCAAGTCAATTGAATTCTCAATATTGCCCCATATAGAGTGTGTCTGTGTGAGTGAGTGAGTGCCCAGCGATGGATTGGCGCCCTGTCCTGGGTCTATCTGCCCAGCGCCAGAGACGTTCTCCCCTGGATGGGCATGGGGAACCCCACCGCGACCCTAATAGAGGATAAAGCGGGAGATAATGAATGAATGAATGCTTAATGGTGTAAAAGTCAAATCTGTGTCTGCATTTCCCCTGACTTTGCGTTTTCCTTACACCATCCAAAAGCATGTTGATCAGACAAACTGGAGATAGCGGCTCCTCCATACAGACCCATTAAGACGGGAGTGCACTAGAAATTGGCCCGTTTTACCCCGAATGGGACTGCTGCCATTCTCTTCTATGATACAATCTAAACCCAAACTCTCAACAACGACGACATTGACAGAAGCTGGGCGTCGCTGTTACAAAAAAGACCCAAGTCACTGGAGCAGGGTCACATCTCCCATTCTAATCAGGACAGGCCTGTTTGATATATTACAGCAGATATCGTGGGTGGACAAGTGCTCAGTGATTCAGTTCCAGGCCGGAGGTATGAGAACGTCCAGCTCGAGGAGATTTAATAAAGTGGAACATGCCAGCGTGGTTATGTCACCGAGTGCCGAAATAGAATGATCCTGCAGTGAGAGTGGATATAAACTAATATAAGCTAAAAGTAATGAAGGCTATAGGATACAGATGAGGGTTGATGAAATGAAGGGCACATGTTCATGTGTGCGTGTGTGTGTCCACACTTAGAACGTGGAGGGGCCCAAGCGAGAGGCTTTGATCTGTATCTTCGCTAGTCCAGGAAATGAGCAGCGCATTAAACTCATACATGACACACGACCCTGCGCATGCTGTAAAAACAAAAACACAAATCCCCCTCTCGCGCGGCCTGCCCGCCCTCGTTTAAGTGCTACACTTCTGACAGGAAATTAAAGAGCTTTTAAAATCGGCACTAAACCACAGAGCTTCTGAAATGGGAAAATAATCACTGAGGGCTTTTTTTTTTTTTTTTTTATTGGTCAAGAGTTTGGCCCTCGCTCATCCTTTTACTTTCATAGTTTCCCCTTATTCCTTTCTTTTTCCTCACTTATTATATATATATTTTTGCCCTGCTTCTAAATTAGAGCCACCATTTGTTGCTCTGACCAATTAAGGTCGACTCTGATTGCTCCTTCAAATTAGTCAGATTAGTCGTGTTCACCGAGCTCGCATCAATACAGACCCCTGCAGCGCATTATGAAGGCATTCAGCATGAGCGGCCTGTTCATGTGCATAGATAAAGCCACGACACGTATTCATTCTTCTCCACGGTGTGCTTTTCTATCTAATTAAATGTAATTAGAGCCGGACCAGAAATACATTCATATAGAGACCCTTCAAAAGACAAGTGCTGATGAGCACTACTTTGTACTAATTACTTAGCTCACTGTCGCATATTAAAGCTTTAGTCATGCTGTTCGAAAAGCTCACACAACAATCAGAGCTTGCTTCATTAATAAACACAGTTAATTACCACATACTCTCAAAAATGAGAGGCTGCCAGAAAGAGACGATGTACAGAGATCTATTAATATGTTGTTCTTCAAAAAGAGGCTTTTTTTATGGATTTTTTATGGCTCCTGATGTTAAGATATAAATGTATGTAGATATGTGTATATATCTACAAAGTAGAGCAATAATGCTGATGTAGATACAGGGTTTAAAATGTGTATTCTGGACACTTTACACCCCTCATTAATTCTATATTCACATTTTACTAGTTTCACTGACCAAATAGATGGACTCTGTCGTCCAAACTGTAGTCCACTGTGATACTTGGCTCTTCTAAACTATCCGATGCAGCAGATTAATTAGGCAGACATCCTGTGTAACCGGTTGTGAATTGAAAGGCTTGTTTTGAATGATTACTTTTGCTGTTCTAAATATAAATATGTTTACACCCTTTGGTCCACTTTTTTTTAAAGAGAGTGCTAAAGTAATGCTGCAGCATGGGAGGTTAATTTTGGTTAATAATCTCCTCCCAACTTTGTAGCAGCAGTTTGTGTGAGGTCCTGTTTTACTGCAGAGCAAAAAAGATTCATAACATTGTTTAATGAGGTTTTTTTTCATAGAGAGGAAATACAGTGACCTGCACTGACCTCAGCTCTGCTAAACCTTTGATTCTTTAATGCCTGACTTTGCAAGTACTGACAGAATTTGGCATCGAGTTGAAAAAAAAAAGAAACAGTCCAAAATCTTTTAAAGAAGTGTTTATATTTATATTTTTATAAGCCAAAAAATTTGTTAGATGTCCAGATACTTTTGTCTCCAAAGACTTTAAATGTTTTATAGGTTTTAATACGAATAAAGGAACTTTTGAAGGTACAGAGTAGTTTAAAAAGACGTTTGCTTCACTTTATTTAACCAATTCTAATGGGATTAGTGTTAGACAACCTGGTTTTGGTTTCTAATTAACATATTCATTAAACTATTAAATTGGTTTCCGTTTCTCTTTAACAGTGATTTACATTTAACGTTATTCTTTTTGCCCAAACTAATATGTGTATTATTTTGTCTGAATGATATTATTTGCTATTTCTATTAGATTTATTAAATTAAGGCGCAGCGTAAGGAATTAGTGAAGAAAAAAAAGATTATATTAATTTATTTATATGCATGTGTGCGTGTGTTTAATGAGTTATTTTAATTAGGACCCACCAACACAGCATGACTACAGCTAGATGAGCTTCAAATTAAACTATATCAATTACATTAGTTTTTAAGAGTTGAACGTTTAAACACAATGTTTGAAGCAACACTGCACTCTAGTGTTTAATTTCTGCTAGTACAACTGTTTTAGTTGAAATTAAATGAATGAAATGTGTATAATAAAGCGTCACGACGAATATGTGCTTGATTTTACAAAATTGAGATTTTGTAGAATTTAAATACGTATGTTAATCAGTTCAGCTTATTAAAATGATCAGCTAGTGTGTTTGTGCTCACCTTCCCGAACTAACTAGACTGGTTTGGACAGCCATGGTCCGATTATAATAATAATAATAATAATAATAATAATAATAATAATAATAATACATTTATTTTATAGGCGCCTTTCTGTCACTCAGTGACACCTTACAAAAGTGCAAATAAGCATAAAATAAAAACAAGATACAGAATACACAATATATTAAAAGTATGTTATGATCAGATGGAGAAGGCCAGTTTAAACAGTAGAGTTTTGAGTGCGGATTTGAATTGTGAAAGTGAGGTAATGTGTCTTATGTCAGGTGGTAAAGAGTTCCAAAGTTGGGGAGCAGAGCGGCTGAAAGCTCTGTACCCCATGATGGTAAGGCGAGCAGTGGGGACTGTCAGGAGGATAGAGGAGGATGATGGGAGGGAGCGATTAATCATTAAAACCCGTTTAGAAGTCAGTTAATCCCAGCCAACTGGACAGAAGGACCAGTTAGAATCAACCTGGACGTGTCCATGACCTTTAAAACCAGTAAAGCAGACCACACAAGTTACATGTTGTTTGTTTATTCAGGAGTTTAACATCTGGACAGCATCAGTGGCTATTTCCTCAACAGGAAATGTAACAAGCGATACCGTCAAAGGGACAACTTTTGTATCTCCAATTTACTTATCAACATGTCTTTGAATTGTGGCTGAAGGGGGGGGGACCCCTGGGTGAACCCATGCAGATGGGGATGCATACTGCACACAGAGAGGCCCTTTGTTCTTTTAATCAGGGTATCGAACTTGAGATCTTCTTGCAGGGAAGTGGAAGTGCCAGCTTCCGAGTTAACATGCCACCAAACTAGAAGTCGGCTTTGAGAAACACTGACTGCGAGCATGGAAAAGCACTAAAGCAGACCAGCCGGACCACAAACCAATACTCTAAATCATTTCAATCAGCTGGAACCAGCATGCCCCCCTCAAACCAGTATGTCCAACTGGAACCAGGTGTCCAAGACCCCAGCAAAATAAACCGGTCTGAATAGCTACAATTGGCATTCGCGTATTCCAGACTCTTTAAATCCAATAAAGCAAACCTGAACAGTTTTGATCAGATCTGTTGGTGTCCACAACCAGTGAGTCGGAGCAGTTTGCGCAGCCGAGGCTTCTCTTCAACTCAAACCAGATCGCTGGTTCGGAAATTGTAGTGTTGACTAAAACGTTTGGAGATCCAATGGTACATTGGTACAGATAAACACTGGAGAAAAGTATTAAACACAGACACCTTTTAATAACCAGCAATCATTTTTAAAACTATAGTTCATTCATTGGCAGGTTCTATGGTCCATGGAGTAAATCTGTTCTGACAGAATTTGGCAGAGAGTTAAAAAACAACAACAGTCCAATCTTTTAAATAAGAGTTTATATTTTTTATAAGCCAAAAAAAATGATTAAAGGAACTTTTGAAGGTACAGAGTAGTTCTACACAAGGTTCTATGGTCCATGGAGTAAATCATCTTCCTAATTTAATTTTCACCCTTTAAACGTCCTGTTTACAGCAGTTTAATATCAGCAGTTTAATGTGCTGTAGTGAGAATTACAATCACAAGCCGAGTGAGTTGTATTTATAGATGGAATCGCAGCACTGGGGGGGGGGGTGGCTCTGGATTGTGCAGCAGGTTATATTTCTATTCCAGCAAACACACTAAATATAACCAGAGTGAACGCTTCAGACTGCAAACCTGTGCACTCTAACAGAGAGACGGGGCTTTTATGGAGAATAGAGCACTGTGTGTATTGTTCTACCACCTGCAAGCTGGTCCTTAACGTCAGAACCGGTGCTTGATTCTCATCGGTGTAGCCGCTCGGTGAGTCACTATGGGGTTTAAAACACATCCGTGTAGAATGTTAGATAATGCTGTGTGTACGCTGGAAGATTTTAGTAATTCTTTGTTGTAAGTGGCTTTGGCTTAAGTTTGTTATTCTTCAAAAATACAGTCGGCAAGTTTGGAAAAATCTCTGTGTTGAAAAAAAACTGTGTTCCTTAATAGAACCCAAAAAACGCTGAGCATTTCCACAAAAAAATGGCTTTGAGAACTGATCCACAGACTGAACCACGCTGGTGCTGCATGTGCAGCCGTCATGTCATCGAACTGAACTTATATTTATTCATTCATTCATTATCTTCCACTTTATCCTCTATTAGGGTCGCGGTGGGGTTCCCCATGCCCATCCAGGGGAGAACATTTCGGGCGCTGGGCAGATACACCCTGGACAGGGCGCCAATCTATCACTGGACACACACTCACTCACTCACACAGACACACTCTATATGGGGCAATTTGTAGAACTCAATTGACTTGATCCATGTTTTTGGACTGTGGGAGGAAACCGGAGAACCCAGAGGAAACCCACGCAGACACGGGGAGAACGTGGAAACTCCACCCAGATGGGGATTCGAACCGGGAATCCCTAGAGCTGAGAGGAGAACAAGCTAAACCACTAAGCCACCGTGCCACCCTACTGAACTTATAAATCATTCATTCATTATCTCCCGCTTTATCCTCTATTAGGGTCGCGGTGGGGTTCCCCATGCCCATCCATGGGAGAACGTCTCGGGCGCTGGGCAGATACACCCAGGACAGGGCGCCAATCCATCGCTGGGCACACACTCAGTCACACAGACACACTATATTTGGGGCAATTTGGAGAACTCAATTAACTTGATCCATGTTTTTGGACTGTGGGAGGAAACCCACGCAGACACGGGGAGAACGTGGAAACTCCACCCAGATGGGGATTCGAACCGGGAATCCCTAGTGCTGAGAGGCGAACGTGCTAAACCACTGAGCCACCGTGCCGCCCTACTGAACTTATAAATCAACTAAATAAAAAAACAACGCTGTTATTTTTTTTATTAGTGCAGATTAAAAACATAAACAGCCGTGTGATTCATGAGGTTCAAGGTTCTTCTGTCGGTTTATTCAGTGACGTGAACAGTGCGGTTTTCTGTAATTTCACTTCTCAGAACCTTTCTGGTGCTGATTTTTGGATGAACAGCTTTTGAAATGCTTTTCTGTGTGTTTTTGATTTCAGGTCATCATGCAGGAACTCGCCGCAATACACAAGCCTTCAATCCTACCGTCAAAAAGGAGCTTTGACGTTCATTTAATTAATAAATTTTGTTTTTGAAGCTGTGCAGTTGTTCCAGGCTGTATATTGATGGGTCTGTCAAAAGAGTTAGTGCCTGGTCAAGGCCTGTCCAGTCCAGATCCTGTGGTACGAGAAGCCTACAAGATGGCATATGACTACATTAACTATGTAACAGCTGAACCGGGCTCACCGCAGAGCCCGGCTCCCACGGCGGCCTCGGCGGCGCTCCGCCACGCAGGGGATGAGCTTCTGCTCCGCTTTCCTATCTTTTTCCGCCGCTGGCCACGGGTTTTTCGCGATGTGACCGAAGAGACTGCATGCTCTACGCTGATCTCCATTCTGGAAGAGCACTTCTCCCCGACGCGGCGCAGAGACCTGGCGTGGAGCGCTGTGCTCTCCGTCTTCGTGCTGGCCGGACAGATGGCTCTGCATTGCCAGAAGAGTGGCATGAGCAGGGTTTTGCCCCAGCTTCAGGAATCTGTCGGAGGCTATGTGGAGAGGGTCATCTGTCCTGAAATCAGAGACAAAGGAGGATGGGTGAGTACCGTCTTTTAAATTGATTGGCGAGATTTAATTATTGACTGGACATGCTTCTCAGCTGTTCGTTTAAGCCCTCATCCTATCCCGGCTGGATTATTGTAATGCTCTGCTTGCTGGACTCCCAGCTTGCACAATCTGGCCTCTACAACCAATTCAGAACTCTGCAACTCGACTTGTGTTCAACCAGCGCAAGCAAACTCGTGTCACTCAACTACATCTCTCCATTGGCTGCCTGTAGTTGTTGGCATCTACAGGTCCATTTCTGGTTTTCCCCCTTCTTACCTCCACTCTATATTTTCTAAATACTTTCCAACTCGTTCACTTCGCTCTAATCGATGATGGTTCCACCTCAACCAAGGTGCTAATTCTCACTCCATTGCGTTCACCGCTGCAAAATGATCGAACCATCTTCCCAAACGCTGTCTCTCTTTAACTCTTTAAGAAACAACTGAAAACACATCGCTGTCACAAACACCTGACGTAAAACTGGGTTCTTCCTTAACTACTGACGGAGTTGTTCTCTGATTATTAAGTCGCGTTGAATAACATTCATTCATTCAGAATAGAATAGAATAGAGTTCAACTTTATTGTCATTGCTCATTATAAACAACGATATGCAGTTTGCATCCATCCAGAAGAGCTTTAGCAGAGATATAAATATATATATATATATTACAAAGTGGTAATTTCTTGAGTTGAATATACAAATATGAATGTACAGACTATAAACAGATTATAAATAAGAAATATACAAAGCTACGAACATGTACAGACTGTGAGCAGATATAATCATTCATTATCTTCCGCTTTATCCTATATTAGGGTCGCGGGGGGGGGTTCCCCATGCCCATCCAGGGGAGAACGTTTCGGGCGCTGGGCAGATAGACCCAGGACAGGGTGCCAATCTATCGCTGGGCACACACTCACTCACAGAGACACGCACGCATACACACTCTATATGGGGCAATTTGGATAACTTTCCATGTTTTTTTTGGACTGTGGGAGGAAACCGGAGAACCCGGAGGAAACCCACGCAGACACGGGGAGAACAGTGTTGGATAACAGCGTCTGCTAAATGGCTAGATGTCAATGTAAGCCAACTAATGTGTATATACTCGACATAGACAAAGGTATTAGAAACATGTTTAAGTCACTGGAATCAGGTATTTTATGCTTTCAACTTAAAAAAAATAAAAAAAATTAAAAACAGTCTGGTAAAGGCCCTATTTTAAATATAATTAAAGCCCCGGAAGATATAATGTCTCGACGTCCCAACACATTTGTTCATATAGTGTTTATGGTCAGGTATAAACGCTGTGTTATTAACACAGTCATTAACTGTGCTTCTGTCTCTGTGTCTCTGATAAGTCTGGTTTCGTGGCGCGTTTTGGAGAGAAGCAGACTCTGGAAGGTCTGGTGATGAAGGTCTGCTGTGGGAGTCTTTTGGTTCTAACTTTAGGCCTCCTCACCTACTGCCTCTGGAAAAAAAAAATAACTTGATCTACAGCGCCATCTTGTGGTTCGATTATAGTTTCTAATTATTTGAGTGTTTTTTTTTAAATCTATGATCAAATGAATTGTATTTTTTTTTTTTTTTTTTGCCAGAATCAATATCGCCTAATGCCTCACCAGCGAACATCAATTTACATAATCCCAAAACTGTTGCTTTTTGTATAATGAATGCGTTTGATTTTAATATGCCAGAGAATGAAATACTGTTCTTTATTCCAGTAATGCAGACACTGCATTTAAAAAGTTATATATTTATCTGACATTAAACCAACATTTACCTTAAAACATCCAAATTTGTGATTTTTAAAATTAAAATTAATTTATAACTACTTAACTTATAACTACAATAACTATTAATTTATTTAACTTTATTTAATTTAAATAACTATTCATTATTTAAAGAAACTAGTTATTACTTGCCAATTAAAACGAATCAAACTTGCCCTCTGACTGGCATTAGAGCATTAATAGTGACCTTAATTGTTTTATGAAACTTGATAAAAAATATAAAATGTTATATTTTTTGCACTCTGAAAGCACTAACGTTCAGCATGTCTATTAATATAACACTCCAAGGTCAGCAGTGATATGTGCAATGGTTTGTATAATTGGAGTGACTTTTATAAACGCTATAAATCCAAATAAAGCTGTTAAATTTTCAGTACAATTTAGTTTTGTTGCATTAATGCACTCTTAAACACGAGAATCTCAGACTCAGTACTTAATATTGAGCAAAAGGCCATCAGGCTTTCAGGATCCCGAGCTAATGGAGCACTTATGTTTAGGCTGTTAATTTTAACTCGTAATTAAGTAGGCAACATCCCCATTATCTTTATTATAATAACCCGTTTACCATATAAATATATATATAAAACCATGCCACTTTATTATGCGTCTTGGGTTTCTTAGACCTGAAAGGCTGTAATTCCTCCTCAAAAACGCCAGAGGGCGTAGCTTATATCCAGAAACATGCACAGGGGTAAAAACGCATCACAACCAGGCAGATTTTTTAAGCCTTTAATTGAATGATCTTATAGACAAGAACCTTAAAAACAAGGATGCATATTAACATTTACTCACAAAGCCAACAAGTAATTACTTTAGAAAAAGTGAGTTTTAATGACATTTCTGTACAGAAAGGAATGAACAGCACAAGTGACGAACAAAACAAACAGAGCTTTGGAAAGGCTTCATCTGAAGGTCAGTGAAATATTACAGCTTGGCACACGAACGAGCGACGCTTAAGCGATCTCCTCTTCGCCCTCCTCCTCGAATTCACCCTCCTCTTCAGCGGTGGCATCCTGGTACTGCTGGTACTCGGACACCAGGTCGTTCATGTTGCTCTCAGCCTCTGTAAACTCCATCTCATCCATACCCTCGCCAGTATACCAATGAAGGAAGGCCTTGCGCCTGAACATGGCGGTGAACTGCTCGGAGATGCGCTTGAACAGCTCCTGGATGGCGGTGCTGTTGCCGATGAAGGTGGCCGCCATCTTCAGGCCGCGTGGAGGGATGTCGCAGACGGCGGTCTTGACGTTGTTGGGGATCCATTCCACGAAGTAGCTGCTGTTCTTGTTCTGTACATTCAGCATCTGCTCATCCACCTCCTTCATGGACATGCGGCCGCGGAAGATGGCCGCGACTGTGAGGTAGCGGCCGTGGCGTGGGTCGCAAGCAGCCATCATGTTCTTGGCATCGAACATCTGCTGGGTAAGCTCTGGGACGGTGAGAGAGCGGTACTGTTGGCTCCCCCTGCTGGTCAGAGGTGCAAAGCCAGGCATGAAGAAGTGAAGACGAGGGAATGGGACCATGTTGACTGCCAGTTTACGCAGATCTGCATTGAGCTGGCCGGGGAAACGCAGACAGGTCGTGACGCCGCTCATGGTGGCGGAGACGAGGTGGTTCAGGTCGCCGTATGAGGGCGTCGTGAGCTTCAGTGTGCGGAAGCAGATGTCGTAAAGAGCTTCATTGTCAATGCAATAGGTCTCGTCTGTGTTCTCCACCAGCTGGTGCACAGACAGAGTGGCGTTGTAGGGCTCCACAACTGTGTCGGACACTTTGGGGGAGGGGACCACGCTGAACGTGTTCATGATGCGGTCGGGGTACTCTTCGCGGATCTTGCTGATCAGCAGGGTACCCATACCCGAGCCTGTACCACCACCCAGGGAGTGGGTGAGCTGGAAGCCCTGCAGGCAGTCACAGC
The DNA here is from genome assembly GCA_019802505.1 of Corydoras sp. C115. Lineage (NCBI taxonomy): Eukaryota > Metazoa > Chordata > Actinopteri > Siluriformes > Callichthyidae > Corydoras > Corydoras sp. C115. The sequence goes on from JAFMOC010000134.1 coordinate 307,419, forward strand.
TCTCAGCCTCCTTACGCACAACATCGAGCACAGAGTCAACCAGCTCGGCGCCTTCCGTGTAGTGACCTTTGGCCCAGTTGTTTCCAGCACCACTCTGGCCTACAGGTGAAAAGGAACCACGTTAATAAGGTCCATTTCATAAGTGTACAGCACATTGGTATTTAGTGATCAATGGCTCACCAAAGACGAAGTTATCGGGTCTGAAGACTTGGCCGAAAGGTCCGGACCTCACAGAGTCCATGGTACCTGGCTCCAAGTCCACCAGCACAGCACGGGGCACATACTTGCCACCTGAGGAGTTATAAATTACATTCTTAAGCAGCCAATATGAAACATCTAAACAACTAGGACCATTAACCAACCAAGAAAGTTAAAATAACTAACTAAACTTACCAGATGCCTCATTGTAGTAGACATTGATCCTGTCTAACTGAAGGTCGCTGTCTCCATGGTATGTTCCAGTTGGGTCAATGCCATGTTCATCACTGATGACCTCCCAAAACTAGGAAATTAATAAAAGACAATTATTCATTTTTCCCCCCACACAAAAGGCTTTACAGCATTGTTTAAGACGCTATGACTACAATAATAATAAATTATTCAATGCTCTATTTAATTCTGCACTAAATTACAGCAGCCGACTGATCACGTGCTTTGTTGTCGTTTTTGATAAACTGTACGTTTTAAAGATAAATATCTGAATTAATGAAACTCTTCGGATCGCGTTTCTGCTGAACTTTATTTATTTATTTTTTGGCGCCAAAAACAAAAGAACATTCTAGACTTTTTTTCAAACCACGCGGCTCAACAAAAAAAGAGCGCGCTCGCGCTCTCGACGCTGGTTGGCTGGAATCCACCAATGACGACTTTTGAAATTTCAGGCCACGTCACTCAAACCCCGCCCCCACCGACATCCGCTAAAAGGCGCGGCGCGCGCCAACGGCCTTCAGCCCGCGCCGCTAAATCAATAATTAATACAATCATGAGGAGAAAGAAATTAATTTGGGGTGAATAGCTTTTAATTTTTTAATATGATTTAAAAAAATATCGTAATCACGATACTAATATATATACGAATTAAAAAAAATAAAATCCCCGCAGTGTCTTTGTCTCGAGCCCGACTGAACTGCGGCAGATGTCAGCCGCTCGATATCAAAAGAGATCATCATTATTTGTTTAGTTAAATTAAATTAAATTAGTGCGCATTTTTAAAACTTAAATAGATAAAAAAAATGCTTAGTCACGTTCACCCCCGTTTCCGTTTTAATCGCCGCTTCCCCATTTCGCTTCTTAATTTTTTTTTTTTTCATGACATTTTAAATGTTTAATGCACACACACGCGTAAGGAACAGAACTGACCTTGGCTCCGATCTGGTTGCCGCACTGTCCGGCCTGCAGATGCACGATTTCCCTCATTTTTTTGTTCGAAATTCGGAGGTGAAGACTGAAACCACGTGACTCGAAGCGACGGGCGTTCCGACTGAAGTGCGGAGGAAGCGCGCCGCGCGGGGTATTAATACACACCGTTAGTCCCGCCCCGTGTTACCGGCATCGCCACGCTATTGGTTGAACGATATGAAACGCGAATCCGAGAGCCGCCGCGAATCGGTGACGTGTTGGGTCACGTGCTTCTTAACGTAAAAGAAATGGGAAGGCGGTGACATGGCGCTTCTGTCTGAAATGAAATGAGGCTCGTCGTTTTGTGACTGAGTTAAAAAAATAATAATAATAATGAACGCCATCGGCATTAACGATGGTTTCCACATGCTGCACCAATTCACCTTAAAGCCTTTAACACACCGTCACCATGCACCATGCGTTTTAATAAACCACAGACACTGCACCACAGACACCCGCAGTGCCTGCAAGGAGGGGGGGGGGGGTTCCCCATGCCCATCCAGGGGAGAACGTCTCCCCATGCCCATCCAGGGGAGAACGTCTCGGGCGCTGGGCAGACACACCCAGGACCAGGGGGCAATCTATCGCTGGGCACACACTCACTCACACAGACACACACACTCTATATGGGGCAATTTGGAGAACTCAATTGACCTTGAACCATATTTTTGGACTGTGGGAGGAAACCGGAGAACCCGGAGGAAACCCACGCGGACACGAGGAGAACATGGAGACTCCACCCAGATGGGGATTCGAACCGGGAATCCCTAGCGCTGAGAGGAGAACGTGCTAAACCACTATGCCACCGTGTCGCCCCTACAATATCACAATATTCATTCATTCATTCATTCATTATCTGCTGCTTTGTCCTCTATTAGGGTCACGGTGGGGTTCCCCATGCCCATCCAGGGGAGAACGTTTCGGGCGCTGGGCAGATAGACCCAGGACAGGGCGCCAATCCATCGCTGGGCACACACTCACTCACATACACACACTCTATATGGGGCAATTTGGAGAACTCAATTGACTTGAACCATGTTTGTTTGGACTGTGGGAGGAACCCGGAGAACCCGGAGGAAACCCACGCGGGCACAGGGAGAACATGGAAACTCCACCCAGATGGGGATTCGAACCGGGATTCCCCAGCGTTTAGAGGAGAACATGCTAAACCACTAAGCCACCCTACAATATCACAATATTTATTTTTATTTATTGCTTATTGCATATTACACCAGAGCTAAAACTGCATGTGTACTGTATTTGTATATACTGTGCACTATATACCTGTCATACTTTACCGTAAACCACATTCATTCATTATTTATCCATTAGCTTCCACTTAATCCTTTGCCGTGGGGGTGGGGGGGGGGTTAAGTGCCCATCCAAGTGAGAACATTATGGGCGCTGGGCAGATACACCCAGGACAGGGTGCCAATCTATTGCTGGGCACACACACACACACACACACACACACACACACACTATATGGGGAAATTTAGAGTCTTCAATTCACCTTGAATCTATGTTTTAAGACTGTGGGAGGAAACCAGAGCACATGGAGGAAACCCATGTGGAGATGGGGAGAACATGGAACCTCCACCCTGATTGGAATTCGACCCTGAATCGTGTTTTGTTCAAAAATGAGTCAGGACAGTTGAGTTTATCCAACTACAACAGGTTGTAATCCATTACAACACGGAGACCTCAGTGTCCCAATCGTTGGTTTAAATACCCAAATTGTGGTAACTTTTTTTGTAAACTAGTGAGCATCAACAACACTTCTTCTATGGCCCCATAAACTTTCAGCCATCATATTCAATACTCATTCATTCATCCATTATCTTCCACTTTATCCACTATTAGGGTCGCGGTGGGGGTCCCCATGCCCATCCAGGGGAGAACGTCTCGGGCGCCGGACAGACACACCCAGGACAGGGCGCCAACCTATCGCTGGGCATATATTCAATACTACAAGTACTTTACAGAGAAGTATGTAAATAGCAGCTTTCTTTATGAAAATGGCCCAAATGTGTTAAACTGAAAAATCCGCCCGAGCACTAAGTTCACCCTTAGGTCAGCTTTTATGTTGCTGCCTAATTCTCATGTTGTATCTTACAATGGAGGCCTAAAGAGTTCTGTTACACGTCACATCCCGTGATCAAGACTTTGCTTCCCTTTCTGAAAAGTTCGCATGCTCTCTAGGATGACAATGCGGGTGGCTTTATGCCCTCTTTGTTAGGCTCGGTGCAAAGAGGAAAAGGCAGGGTGAAGAGGCTTTAATATAGAATTATGGGGTTGCAGACTTGTGCCGTGCTTCATTATGAGTTATTTATAGCTACACCAAGAGAGATGCAATGCTGAAATACAGTCAGCTGTGGCACTTTTGGCGTGACCTTAAGTTCCAAAACCTTTGATTTCTCATATGCTGTTTGGTGGCAAAGGGGGATGGGACATTTTTAAAGCTCTCTAAGGCATGTTGTTTATAGGAACAGATGTAACAGATGATGTTAAGACAGAGCAGAGGCCTCCATCAAAAATCTAAAACATCATATGTAAAAGGAATCGTGCATGTGCAAAGTAAGTAAGTTAAAATTGTAAATCCGCAGACAAAGAGGAGAGAGAGCGAGAGAGAGAGCGAGAGAGATGCACTTCCCCCTATCCACTTAGCGTCTGCAGGTCCATGGGCTAATTGATTTAGTGGCAGAACAGAGATGGCTTGAGGTGTGGCATCATGCAGGCATGTTCTAGGAACAAGGTACTGATGAAAAATGTAGTTAACGTATTATTACATTTACTGAAATTCGTTGTGATTCTATTCAGCTCAGTTTAACACAAGCAGTTGCTCGGCATTCGTAATCTTGCCTCGTCATGTTACCGAAATTATATATTATATTTTAAATGTATTGTATTGCTGTTATAAGCTGTTTAAATGTAAAAATAATGGCAAAGAAAAATACTGCTTAATCAGGAATATATGCTTTTTAGTGAACGGCTGTTGTGCTATTAATGGCTGCTTGCCAATTTCAGTATTGATTCACTGAGGACTGATCCATTTCACTCAGCACCCCCCCGCCACACACACACACACACCCATATGCATTTTAAATTTCTACATGTAAGGTCAAATCGGGATCTGGATTGTTTCTTGTTATAAATACGAAAGAACGCAGTCTGTTTGGATTTGAACCCCCAACCTTCAGATTAAAAGCTGAACACCAGATACCACGAAAAAATGTTTCACCATGTGCGGCATAGTTAGACATGATCAGTCAGCTGAATAAGAAATGTAAACACACACCGCCTTCTTGCTCCGTTGTTTAACCTCCACTTACCATATAGATGGACTTTGCAGTTTTACAATTACAGACTGTAGTCCATCTGTGTTCTTTGTTGTTGTTAGTCCCCCGTTGGTTCTCTGTTCTCTATTGGTCAGGACCATCAGAACAGGTATCATTTGGGTGGTGGATTGTTTATTGTCAGTTCTGTAGTGACACTAATGCACTAATGAACTCAGACTTTATTAAGGTTTATCTTATGTTAATTTTTGCTTGTTTTAAGGGGAATGTGGAAAACATTTTTGGTGTGTTTTCCGTCTCCCGTTTTAGCCCTCAGTCCTTTACATTAGAGCTCGTCATTAAAGGAATATTTTGCTTATGCTCAGCTGTCAGACCCTAAGCATGTGCTGTTCACAGGGGAAGTCCACGTCGATCCGTCTGAGTATTGGGTTGCATTTCACACGCTCATATGAACCAGCAGAACCTGACCCACTTATGAGAAGTGAACACATCGCAATTCAATGCCGAGATAACATATCGACTTCAGAATCTGCTGCTGGATCTGAAATTAAAATCTTGAAGTTTCCTCACATGAACTTAAGGATCAGGTGGCTGGTGCATGATGGGACAAAATGCAAAAGAGGTTAAAGACACTGAGCTCAATTTATTTCATTTTTTTTTTTACATATGTACAAAACAATGCAAAATAAGGAAAAGAAACAGAAGGCAAAGCTGACGGCAATAAACACACGTATGACTGAACTTTATCACAGAGTATCATAACATGGCCTTGAAGCCAATATAATAATAACACCAGCCATCGTAGTTTCACAGTCTCTGACCAACAGAAGGTTCAATCAACATTAACAAAAAAACAAAACAAAAAAAAAACCATTTATTTCTGTGTTTAGAGATTTAAACAACATAATACTTTTCAACTTATGTTTTTATTATTCCACTCACAGCACACGAACCGAGCCATGACTGTCATACGCTGTACATTTGTCAGCTCAGGGTCATTAATATTTATTAAAAATAATAAATGTCCGTCTCATGCTCTGATTATACCATTATTACAATCTGTTTGTACAGTCAATCTCTTTGATACCAAAAACTCTTTTTTGTTCTTTTATGTTCTGTTTATCAACAGTGTGAGATCAGGTTCAGTTTATTTATATAGAGCTTTTTTTTTAATAATAGTTCATTGTGTTACATTGTGTTAGCTCTAAAGTTTTTGAAACCTGAACTGCAGAAGACTAAGCTGAAGTGACAGTGGGAAGAAAAAACTTCCTGGTATCGGTTCAACTCTTTTTTTTTTTCTATTCTTTTTTATTAAAAAAAACTTTTGAGGATTAGTGGAGGATTCATGCTTAGAGAGGTAGAGATATTATATATAGTGTTTCAATGAATTCTCTCTCTTTTGATCTTGCTTGATGGTTCCAGAATCAAAGCACAGCAACCTTATTATTTGAGGAAGTTGGAGTTCTTTATTTGCATTAATTTGCATATTAGCATTTGGCTGCCAGCTCTTAGAACAAGCCTGTGAGGGTCACTGAGTGCACGGGAGCTATACGGGACAGAAAATGGGTTTATACTGCAAGGTGTCTTTTCCGCTATTGTGTGTTTCACGTCAGAATTGTGCACAGCTAAAATAATGTTGTTGAGAAAGCAGGTGTTACAAAAAAGGATAAGCATTTCACATTATTTAGCACTTAATGATGATCTACTTTAATACATCTGTGCTCATCCATGAAGAAGGAAGGCAAACCACATTGTGGCGTGAGCCTTGCAGCCCCGCCCTTCTTTGTTGCAGATGTAAATGTAGTTGCATTTGCTATGTGTGGCAATATTAAAATTGTGATTTGGAGCTTATGATTTAGAGGATTCAGTGATGTACTGCAGAAACATTTACAGAGAAGGAAAGGTATCAGGTTCTGTATTTGTATCTGTATCTGGATTTATTTGTGAAAACCAAATTATTTTTTGCCGTTGAAACTTTTTTTGCCAGAGTGAGAAATATAGACTTTAATGAGAACTTCAGAATGACATGAGGCTAAAATCTGGAATAAATAAATAAAAAAAAGCAGTACAGTTTCTGAACATTCACACCCAATATTTAATAATCACTGCCATTTAAAATGCCATCTGCAAGACTGAGAACCAAACAAAGGGGAACTTTGTATGGACTGATGTCAGCCGTCAGTGTTTTGCTGCTGCATTAAATCGGTGCTGCTCCCATCCCCCCACGTAGCAGAGCTAGCCTATTACCTAAGAGAATTAGCCTAGCATGAGTCAGAAGCATGTGCCAGAGAGGGTGGATCCTTCATTTGCACACGGCTGACTCAGCTGCCATGCAAAACACACCGCTGTCTCGCTTTCACAAGCTGAATGGACTGTTTTGCATGCAGGCCTGAGATGTGTCAGTGGCGCCTGAAGCAACACCCTCTTCAGCGCGGCGTTAGTTAGCCTGCAGTATTGAAAGTGTGAGGAGAGTCTGAATCAACTGAGGTGCAATGCATCACCGAATAGCCTGGAGTCTGTGATATACGAGAGCTGCTATTGGTTTTTAGCAGATTGGCACTTTAGAGGGTTTAAATCTCATTCATTATTCTGAGGCTGGCCTGCAGTCAACCACATCTATAGTTCATATAAATCATGGATCGATTATTGATTTCAATAGCTTTATATCTGCTCATAGTCTGTACATGTTCATAGCTTGTATATTTCATATTTATAATCTGTTTATAGTCTGTACATTCATATTTGTATATTCAACTCAACAAATTACCACTTTGTATATATATATATATATATATATATATATATATATATATATATATATATATATATATATATATATATATATATATATATTCTAATTCTATTCCATTTAAAGCTGCAGGGACTTAAAAGTAAAAATAAAGCTATTAAATGTTTAGTGCAATGTATAATATTATTTACATAAAATGCAGTAAATGCTGAAGTGAAGCCGTATTCACTGAACTTTATGTAAATAAATTGTAAAACCTAACAAAATGTAATATATATATATTGCATTTGTGGTTGGCTATTAACTACATTTCATTGGCTCTGTATTTTTACTCTGCACATTGACAATTAAGTTGTATCTAATATAATCTGATCTGAAATATATGTACAAAAACACATTTTGGCCGGTGAATTTGAACTCTGTTACTGAATATCTATCTGGCTGAATATCTTTACATGTCAGATCATTAATTTAATGCCCATACTGATTTGTGGACCTTTTATAAATACATTTTACTAAGAAATTCAGAAGACGAGGTCTAAACTGATGTTTTTTTTCTTTTATTTTATGTGTCAGGTATGACTTTTGAGCATGACCGTCCTCAGTAAAGGACATTTTGATTGAGTAGTTATTACCCAGCTGCAGTTGACAGAGATTTAGGATTGAATATTTGAGAATTTCTTTACGAATGCAAACTGGGATGAGAATCCTAAGCACTTTTGTTATACAGGATTCACCCCATCTCTGGTTTACCCCCGGGGCAAAAGCAACAGGAGGTGTCCTCTTATGCTAATGATTGTAAACTTCCTTCAACTTGCTCCTGAGGTCAGATCAATGAACCCAGCTATCAGAGAAGATGCACAGAATGGGGGAGCAATGAGAACGAATGGATAACGAAGCCGCAAAGACGATGGCATTTGCTTAGGAATAGAAAAGCACTCACTCACTGGATCCAAATCAATAAATAACATTCACAAAATACAAAATTAGCTCTTTGAACGTCTGATCATAGTTTAATAATTTAATAACATAATATAATAAATTAGGCAGCACGGTGACTTAGTGGTTTAGCACGTTCGCCTCTCAGCGCTAGGGATTCCCGGTTCTCCCCGTGTCCGCGTGGGTTTCCTCCGGGTTCTCCGGTTTCCTCCCACAGTCCAAAAACATGGATCAAGTCAATTGAATTCTCAAAAAAAAAAATTGCCCCATATAGAGTGTGTCTGTGTGAGTGAGTGTGTGCCCAGCGATGGATTGGCGCCCTGTCCTGGGTCTATCTGCCCAGCGCCTGAGATGTTCTCCCCTGGATGGGCATAGAGAACCCCACCGCGACCCTAATAGAGGATAAAGCGGGAGATAATGAATGAATGAATATAATAAATTGGTATCTAATGAGGGGCGGCACGGTGGCTTAGTGGTTAGCATGTTCTCCTCTCAGCACTAGGGGTTCCCGGTTCGAATCCCCATCTGGGTGGAGTTTCCATGTTCTCCCCCGTGTCTGCGTGGGTTTCCTCCGGGTTCTCCGGTTTCCTCCCACAGTCCAAAAACATGGATCAAGTGAGTTCTCCAAATTGCCCCATACAGAGTGTGTTTGAGTGTGTGAGTGTGTGCCCAGCGATGGATTGGCGCATGCGCATGCGCACGCGCATTTGCCAGTCGCTCTCCATAGCCCGAAGTTGCCACACGTTGGGGCAACAGTACTACGCATGCGCAAATGTTAATTCAGGCCGTTGCTATGCACGCCGGGCTAGAAAAAAAAGTAATCGGAATCATGAACCTTTAAAAAAAATATATGTTAAAACAGATTCACGAAAAAGTATCTTATTTAAATAACACATTTACATCGTGTGTGTTAAACACGAAAACGGTCAGGCGCGCGTCAACAAAATACAGACATAAATTCTGATTGGGTGAAACAGCGCATGCGTGGGTCGAGTCACAACAAACGCCCCATTAGCGCTAAGTGAATTAATTAGTGTTTAATTAAATTGCTCAAAGTGTGCAACGCACCGAATAGCGTTAACATTTATAACAATGTAATGCTGCATGCGAAAATCATTTACGATAATGTTTTCCGGAATGCATTATGGAGTGTGTAGTTTCTTGAGCGGCGTTTGTTGCAGCGTGTGCGAGTGCTTCCCCCTGGTGTCCAATCCGAAGAACGACAGTCACAGTAAGTTCGTCATTTGTATTTATATTTTAGAAATAAACGGTGTAAGAGCAGTTAACACTTGTTTTTGCGAGTTTAAAAGGATTCCGAAAATTGTAAAAGTAAAACCACAAATGTATTAAAATGTCTATAAAACTTATAAATAAATAATCCTGGATTTTTTTCTATTTCTCAAATGAGCGCGACATTAAATGAAGGTGTAGGATTTGTCTTAACGAGCTCATTCTCTCAAATATTGTACAGCACACAGGTCGTCCTAGCAATTAAACTGATAATGAGAGGTAATAATTAAGCTGAGAGGTGAACGTGCTAACCACTAAGCCACCGTGCCACCCTATATATATATATATATATATATATATGTGTGTGTGTGTATATATGTGTGTGTGTATGTGTATATATATGTGTATGTATATATATATGTATGTATGTATGTGTGTGGGTATTTGTGTGTCTGAAAGTGGGTGTGCATTTGAGAAATGGATAGGATGAGTGAATCTATGAGTAAATGTTTGTTAATTTTTGTGTAGTACAAGCGACTACAACCAAACCAATACTTGGCAAATAATAGTATGATTCTGATATACGAGTTTATATGACATCCTATTTTAAGTTGATTCCCCACTTATTGCAGCTATAATAAATAATTTGGCATGTATCTGGAAATGTTTACGCAGAAATGTGTATTTGTGAGGTCGGACCGTGATGTTGGACAAGAGGGTCTGCCTCACAATGTTCATCTAGTTCATCCATGTTGGATAATAACCCATAAAATGACCAACCACCTAGTGATATTGAGGTTTGTTTTGTATTTTATAAGTTAATATTTGCTTTAATTAGTGTAATTAGTATTTAACTTTATGAAGCCTTGGTTTTCAAGGATTGAGCTTCAACATTTAAACTTGCTGTCTCTATGATCGTTGGTATTCGAGTCTCTGATTGTACTCTCATTGTCGTGACCGCGACCCATTGCTGAAATTACTCTCTGAATGTATAACAAAAATAAATGCTGACCACAATACATTTAATAGACTTAATCCATCACAAAGCTCATGTCTGAATTCAGTGCCAGATTCATCGTCAGGGAGACATTTGGTCCCATTGTCCTTTAAACCGGATCATCTGATGTACCTCACTTGGCCGCATGCTCAGGCAGCTGCTGCAGCCATGATCCCGGTGGGAACGTGACTGCTTATCAATTAATTCTATGTATTCAATTAATTTACTGTGACCTAGTGCACTAAGCAGGGTCATTATTGGGTGAGCTTGTTGTGGAGGAACCCGGCTGGTTCAACTAGAACCTTAACTCCGAACACCTGGATTTAGATCAGAGAGCCTCCTGTCCAACATCGGTTCCTGACCTTAGAACTGCTCCTGTAGGTATAATATGTAGGTGTCTCAATACTTTTGTTCATGTGGTGTCCCTGAACTCACGGGTAATCACGTGGCTTCTGCACAGTTGCTATGTATGTGCTGAATTCACAAGAAGGGAAGCAGTCTTGACCAGATAATTCATTAAAAAGTGAGCCAGTGGTCACATTTCAGTCAATTTAGAACCTACAGATCACGTTTTTGAACTGGTGAGAGCAAACGGAAGCTTCTGTAAGAAACAGGGAGAACATGCCAACTTCATACTGGTTTTCCGAGGACTCTCATGTCAGGAATGGAGCTGAAGCAGCCGCTGGTTTATTACTAAACACTTCATACCGTCTTAAATCCTCTCACAATCACGACAACACATTCCGAACTTATTAAATATATACATCCTCTTTCGTTATCTTAGCGTATGTACAGGTCACCCCTTTATAACGAGTGGTCATCGTTCCGCATTGTTACAAGATTGTCTATTGACTATGGAAATATAAAAATAAAGCTTCCTCTTCTCTAGTCGTCAGCCACTGACATAGTCCTACGGGTCGGCCGTCCGTCCGTCCGTCTGTCCGTCCGGTGTTAGGAAGCGTTGGGAGGTTTCCTGTTGCGCTTGGCTCGCCGAATCGGAGGGAAGCTGATGAACTCGAAGTGTTTGGGGCGCTCCGAGTTGGGGAAGGGAAGCGGACCTTTGTGGAGCCGCTTGATGAAGTGGACTTCCCTCTGGTTCTCCCTGGTTTTGGAGGCCTTGATGGGTCGCCCTTTCCTGGTGAAGGCGACGTACCAGCCCTTGAACTTGGCGTTCTGGAAGGCGGTGTAGTTGTTCTCCAGGACGATCTCAGTGAAGATACAGTCCCTGCCCCTTCCGCTGGCCTGGTGAAGAGAGGAACGTTTGCTGTTAGGTGATGAACGCCGTGTCAGGGGATGAAACCTGTTTTAATGGTTCGGCAGTCAGTCAGTTGTAGGTGTCCAAGGGTTTCTTTGAAAGCTTTGGACAGCTTATTATCTCCACATGTGAATGTGTGTTAGACCCTGAGCCCTTTGATGGACTGATTACTTTATATATGGGATTGTCGCCTGGCGATTCCACCTCACCGAGGAGCTAATTCTCATTCTGTGGCGTTCACCACTGCAAAATGGTGGAACGATCTTCCCAACTCTGTCCTTAAGGCAGAATCTCTAAACAGTTTTAAGAAACTACTTAAGACGCATCTATTTAACAAATACCTGTTATAAAAAAAAAATAATAATAAAAAAAAAAGGGGGGGGGGGGGGCGCTGCTTCGAATAACAATCAGGTTTGATGAACTTACAGTACAGTTGGTTTTCTCCATGGCTTCTGACTTGTGGTGTTCTCATTTGTAAGTCGCTTTGTATAAAAGCGTCTGCTAAATGACTAAATGTAAATGTATATATTTGTCTTAACTTCAGTGAACAAAAAGTAACGGCAATAAAACATGCAGACAGGTGGTGCGTGGACTCTGCAGTTTTACAAAAAGGCAATAAATCTGAGGTTTATTTTGAGAGGAATAAGCAGAGTGGTGAATACATCTCTCTAACTGGTCTGAACTGGAACTTAAAGACTATATTATTCTCTCTGGTGGAAATTCTTGTCCCTGGTAATCTCATCTCCTTCGCATGTGACGGCTGGAGCTCAGGCTGAGAAAGCCTCTGCGTGTTTCGCTGAACGGTGATGAGAGTCTGAAAACTGCTGTTGAAAGGAAGTGAACTGGTGAAAGATTTTGGCGCATACCTTGCCGACCAGCTTTCCTCTGCGGTTCATGCAGAGGTACCTGCCACTCTCCGCTCCCTTGATCCGGACTCGGCTGCCAAACGTGTCTGTCTCCACGTACAGCCTGGCTGCAACACGGCCAACCATACAACACTGTTAGTTCTGAGAACCCCGAATATCACAGGATTTCTTATTTTTACTTTTTTTTTTCATTTCATTATTGCAAAATACCACGTGATTCATCGCAGAAAGGTCACATATATGTTTTTCTAGCTGTTCTATCCGTAAACACCCAACTGTTAAAAAAAAAAGAGGCCACACTTCGAATAGAATATTGAATTATTTCATTTGAGTATTATTGGGACTTTATCTCCGAACAGAAAACAATAATTTAGGCGAATCTCAGATACACAGGAATTAAATGTTGTCCTTAAACTCATCATCCTGCAGCTTTCATTTTTAATGCTTTAATCGTAACAGAACGAGGCAACACTTTCAGTCCCACACTCAGACTGTAGGTGCAAATGTGGCAGTAATGCCTGTCTGTATGTGGAGTCAGTTCATTTTGTACTAAGCTGGAAAACGTTTTTATTTTATTTTACTTTACTTGGAAACAGTATTAAAGATTAATATGTTAGATTGGGGTCACTGAATAATCGAACCGAACCTGAATCAACCTGCAAATCGGTTCCGTCTGCTTTAATAAAAAAAAAAAATACAAAAATTAAAAAAAAAAAATTTATCAGCAGCATCAAATAACGTTTGATGATTTTACAGTGTAGTTGGTTTTCTTCATAGCTACTGACTTGTGTTGTTCTCATTTGTAAGTCGCTTTGGATAAAAGCGTCTGCTAAATGTAAATGTAAATGTTAATGAAACGCACCCTAAAAATTTTGATCACCGTATTCTAACAACGGCATCAAACTTTGTGTCGTCAGATTCATATCTATTTTTACTATAAATAGTTATGATATACATAATTCTGCGGGCAATAAAATGTAAAGAATGTACGTATAAATACATAAAGCTAAAAACGGCTTTCGGGGGACATTTTTGAAGAATTGAAAATGTTTTTTTTTTTTTATTCCAATCTAGATATTTCTTTATCTAGAAGTTTAATTTCGAGGGAACAGATTTGGGGTGTTCCGGCACTCGGCGCGCGCGCGCGGGCGGGCGGGTTCGATCGGCTGATGTGATTGGTGCTGAGAGGTTTCTTCCGGGACGCTGATGATTTCAGGTGGAGGATCATCAGCGGCGCTTTGTGCGCGGTAGGCGATCTGTGATCAAAGGCACCGAAACTCACCGAAGGTGTTTCCGTCCTCCGCCGTGGCGCTGACGCGGCGGCCCTGGATCTGCACGTGGCGGCCGCTCGTGCGGCTGTAGAGCTGGTACACGCGCACCTGTCTGCGGCTCAGCTGGTCGGTGTGCGCGCCCTGCTCCCTCACGTGCTGCTTAAAATCAGGAGAAGGCTCATTCTCCCCCTTTTGTCGCGCAAAGCACAAACACATCAGATCACACGTTTCCGAAGCCTCTCTCTCTCTCTCTCTCTCTCTCTCTCTCTCTCTCTCTCTCTCTCAATCTGAACCTGCGCGCGCGCGCGGCAGCCTGGACCTCTGCAGTGCGTCCAAAACGCGGGGCGCGGCGCGCGCGCGCAGGGGGACATGTCCACATCAACCCAAAAGTACAAAAAAAAAAAAAAAAAAAAAAAGCTCAACATGCAAACACGACACAGGTCAGGAGATCCTGCAGAACCTGGACGCTTCTTTAATGGTTCTTTAGTTAAAGCAGTGGTTCCATTGAAATGTTTTTTTTGGCTTTATGTTAATGTGGTTCTTCAGAGTGACGGAGAACGGGCCATGAATTGAGACTACCACCGGCCAAAAAAAAAAAAAATGCACATTAACATTCTAATCAGCAGAACCCTTTTAATTCCACAATCAACCCGTCCATCCACCAGAAGAACCACGTCTGTTCCAGCAGGAACCACTGGATTCACTGAAGACCTTTAACGAACCATCCTTCCAGAGTGTCGTGCAGTCCCAGTGTAACACATTATACCAGATAATCATAACACATTCTCTTATGACTTTTGATAACTCTTATCATTCGATTTCAATCATTTAGTGATCATTTGCAATGTGACAGAAAGTCCTGCTGCTGGTCCAACAGAAATGTGCAGAAGAACATCTTTCCACCAAAAAAAGTACGTCTCGGGTTTTAGTGTTTCCCAATTCCACAATGTCCAAAATGCGTAAAAAGATAAAAACGATGTTGTTTTTATCAAATCTGTTCACTGTATAAGATTTAAACGTTTTAGTCCGAATATATTTTACACCATACGTCTGTTAGAGTTTTGCAAATTATTCCATTAAAGGTAATAAATTCATAATTAGTTGATGAGTTTGGAGTTTGGAGAAACACCATATAAAGAAAGTACAAGGCCAGCAGACGGGGTACGAGGACGGCATATGACCGTGCACTGTCCAAAGCTGCTCA
Organism: Corydoras sp. C115; assembly: GCA_019802505.1. Lineage (NCBI taxonomy): Eukaryota > Metazoa > Chordata > Actinopteri > Siluriformes > Callichthyidae > Corydoras > Corydoras sp. C115. The sequence continues at coordinate 322,624 of JAFMOC010000134.1, forward strand.
AGAAAATATAGCAAGCTATATTTAGTCTTGGTTGCAAGCTTGAATTTCATAAATAGGTGGTCAGAAAGTTTTATACAGCAGACTAAATGCAGGAGCGCTCACAAAACGGGGAGGAAAGTCATTACTCAAACTTAAGGCACAAGCCAAATGTAAAGTCTTTATAAATACAGATATGTACCTGTGCATGGCACCACACCACGAAGAAGTGAAACGATCTGAAACACAACAAAACTCGCCATCATCATCATCATCATCATCATCATCATCATCATCATCATCATCACTTTGCTCGTCTGCAGAACAGAAGTTGAACGGGGTGTGTGTGTGTGTGTGTGTGTGTGGGGGGGGGGTGAACTCACAGGTAAAAGCAGCGCTGGTTTATTCCATACATCTCCTTAAAATCGCGTGTAATCCGGCGGCTCACGGGGTCGCCTTTAAATCCACCCGTCGGGGGGGAGCGGGGCGTCCGGGCGGCGCGTCCTCACGGCTGAGCAGATCCGAACGATCCCGAATGCGGAGCGGGGCAGCCGGCGGCGCGGGGCCATCGCGTGCGTCCCGTGCGTCAGCGCATGGCTCGGTGCGCTCGCGGCTGCTGCGGGTGAACGCCGGGTGTGTGTGCGCGGGTGTGTGTGTGTGCGTGTGTGTGTGCGTGTGTGTGTGTGTGTGTGTGTGTGTGTGTGTGTGGCACGCGCGCGAGCTGCCGGTGCGCCGGGCTCGCGCTCTTCCCTTTAAAGCGCGCGGCGCGGCGAGGCGAGGCGAGTCATCTGCGGCCCGAACCCCAGCTGTCGGAGTTGGGTTGCCAGGGAGCCCAGCCCAAATCAGACCCGAGGCCCCGCCTTCTGATGCCCCACAAACGTTTGCGCGTCTTTTGAAAAACAAAAAAACAAAAAACAAACAATTCGCTTCCAAAGCATTGACGTAAATGAACAAAAGTATTATTATAGTATCATTATGGTATTAATACACCATCAATAAATGATACCACAGGTGTATAAAGAACAGCCATTATTTTTTTTGCTGCTGGTCAGAACAGTTAGGGGAAGGTCTTTTTCTGTTCCAGCATGTCTCCACAGAGCAAGGTCAATGAGCTCATACTCAGAGTTTCATACTCAGTTACTCAGTGAAAGTACTGTACTGTCCCACACAGAACCCCGGCATCAACCCCCTCCAACAGCTTTCTTATAAACCTGAATGGAGATTGTGAAGCAGGCCCTCTCACCCAGCATCGGTGTCTGACCTCACAAAAGCTGTCATCAAAAAACGACCAAAGTTTCCACAGACACGCTCCGAAATGCTGTTACACAATGCAATGTCATAAATGCTGAAGTGTAATGTGCAGGCGTCCTAATACTTTTGTTCATGTGTGTAGTTCTGTCAGGTGAAGATTTTCCTTTGAAATGTAAACGAATACGGTCATCTTTTAAAAAATGGGAAATATTAATAATGAACTTAACATGGACTAATCCCATTAACTCATCTTAATAAAGATCCATGTAAAGTTTATACCACGATAAAAAAAATTCAGTTTCATTTAAATGTGTTTAAAACAATTAAAGTAAGCTCTACGGTTCATAACGCGTGACAGTTTCGCTTTGGGCCTGATTTTCAATCTGTGCTGATGGATGATTTAGCTGTGACGTATTCAGGTCGTCATCATGGAGCACTGTATTTAAAGCTTTGAGGCTTTTCTCAGAGGCAGAGGAGGTTCCAGATGATGTTTGCGAGGGGCCATGGCTCACACCTTTTGCTAACGTGGCAGCTCCTAATAAGGAAACAATGGGGTCTTTTAATCATGGGATTCCAGCTGGCTTTTGTTAGTTTATGCTGGAATCAACATCAAGTACTCACACTGCATGGCTTACAGGATGCTCGCTTTCTGACAGATAATTAGTGGATGTCTCTCTGTAATTAGTGCTGTACTGCAAGGTCATTGGAACTGAAACTCCCACTCGGCGCTTTAGATTGCATCTAATATCCAGTTACTGTCCCAAAATAATGTCATGTTATCAGCAAGTTTAAGATTCAGCGAGCATTTGAGATTTGCAATGTACAATTTGGCTGTTTGATGTCACAGAAATGGAAATAAATGTATTTTATTCTTAATTTCAGGTTTTTTTTTATTCAGTCCTGTTGTATAGGTGTAGACAATTAAGTAACCAGCTTTATTATGGACAACTATATACTTCTAACTGTGTGGGAACAATTTGGGGAAGCCCCCCCCCCCTCCTTTTTTTAGCTCCAACTAGATTGTACAAAGCATATTTAATAAGTCATGGTTGGGTGTGTGAGCCAGGCTTTCTCATTTAACATTAAGTGTCTGACATCACAAATACTCTACTGGATATAAGCTATAAAGTGGGCAGGACCAATTTAAACAAACATGTGATAGAGACTCCTGTAGTTCCCCTAATAATTTATCTATTAAGTGTAAGTATATGATTTATGGTGTATATTATAATTAAAATTTATACCCAGCGATGGATTGGCGCCCTGTCCTGGTTGTATCTGCCCAGCGCCCGAGACGTTCTCCCCTGGATGGGCATGGGGAACCCCACCGCGACCCTGATAGAGGATAAAGCGGGAGATAATGAATGAATGAATGAATGAATTATAATTAAAATTTAGCGAACTGATCTGTTGATAATTATTTTATTAAATAATGTATAAATAATAATAATAAACTCCACCCTGACGTTGTAGTTAACACGTCATCTGAGATGGTGGTGAGAGACGAATGACGCTGGCGTTTATTGCAACGCCTTCTCCTCCCATTCATTTGTAATTTTGTTTGGGGAGACCAATCAATGATCGCTTAACACCTCCGACTGATGGGGGTGTGAATTCCCCCCCCCACGTGCAGCTTTCCATCACTTGAAAAAAAGGGATTTGTGACTGTACGAAGTGCATCAGTGTTGACTGAAAGTGGAATAAGCGGTTGTGACGCTGCAGTTTCCTGTTACCACAAAAGGTTACCATAGTGATGCAAATTCCATACTTTGGTACAGACACATTCCCGCCCAAGGTCCATTTGAACCAGACCCTCCTGAGCTTCATTATAGCACGTGCTTAGTCAGTCCTACGTGATAAGTACTTGTGCTTTGAAGCAGCCACACCCTGATAAACCCACCGAGGAGGGACGGCGGCCGGTTGGTCCAGCTTAGGATCCGGTATCTGAGGAAAAGTCTGTTCGTGTAAGCCTCGGTTCCCCAGCAGGATGCCAGGGGCGGTGACCGTGTGGCGGGCCGGGTGAGAGGCGAGGGCCGGGTCCGTCTTGTCCCTCTCTTAATTCTCCGATGTCTTCAGTTCATAACGCGGCGCAGAGATCTGAGCTTTAGAAACCCGATCTTATTCATTCGCATTTCACTCGGCTTTGCTGGCACTAACTCAGTGATGGAAATAACCCGACGGCGAGGATCGTTCAGACTCCTAGCAACAGTCGCCCCATTAACACAGACCTGCTCACCCAGAATACACCTGCCAGGCTTCCCTTTAAAGAAACACGGCAAGCTGACAAGTAGAAGCAAATCCTTGTTTCGATGGAGAACATCAGTATCAATGTGCTGACATCTTACGACAGCATGTGGCGACATCGAAACGCAGGTTTCCATCAGCCGTAAACTTATTCCGACTTATTTAAAACGAACCTGAGCTCGCATCCTAACAGGAATTCATCCAGAAACCGTGTGAATGGGTCTATGTTTTGCTGTTTGGCCAAAATGATGTTTATAGACGCCTTTATTAATAAACACCAGTCGCTTTTGCACCCCACAAACATTTTGGCAGTTCCTAGAACCCATACCTGGAGACGGGTGTAATTGTTTTAAACCTTTTGAAGGCCTTGCTGTAGAACAGGTTCCTCAGAAATCTTAATTGGTCAATCGACCTGATCCACACATACAGTACATCCTAAAGTCTTGTGGAAGGCGCCTTCTAAAGGAACGGGGGCTGTAATGGTCAGAGATGGGGGCTCCTTGTCGTTGCAATGAAGTCTAACAGCTTCAGACATTCAGGTTTTAATGTTTCAGCTGATTCTGTTCCCATGTTCCATCATCCTTTATACTTATTCCATATAATCCCATCCTTTACTGTTTTCACGTATGATTAATGGATTATCACCAGAGATATTTTCCAAAGTTAATATTTACACCAAACCTTCTTCTGTTCCTGTGACGTGACACCAGTGGAGAACGAGAATGATGCATTGACTGCTCCATACTTCCGTCATAGTGTCTCTTCATGTTTCTTAAATTTATCCAATTTTTTTTTCACCTTTACATGTTTATATTTTTGGGGGTTTTGTAACAGCCACATTCCAAAATGTCCTGAACACACACGTTCCTCAGGTGAATGGATTCTGTGAAGCTGGCAGACGTTTATGGAACGACCAATCTGCAGTGACATCTTAATCTCATCTCACTGATGGGAAAACTTTAAAGACGCCTGTCTTTAGACTAATTGAAAGTTTCTGGGATGTTCCAGCAATCAGTTCGAGAATGTGCTTTTCCTGAACCCTGAGTGCTAACTGCAAGTGAAGGGTCGATTGGTGGTCTAACAGCTTAAACCACATCGTAAAGATTACAACTGCAGTAAGAACAACTGGCTACACCTTTATTTTGCTCATAAACGGGGACAAGCCATTAAAAAGCTGGGTGGTCTAACAATTACGGAAAAATGACACGTGCAAGTGTTACGAAGATTAAAAAACTAAACAGCAAAAAGTCGACAGATGAAACAGAAAGTGCTGCGTTATCTCTGTGGTCATCTGGTAAAGGTGTGACGCAGACGAATGCCATGACGGCGTGTTGGCGAGCACCTTATTAGTTACGTGGATAATAAAATAACAACGTTGTCTGTGGGTGCAGTTTTTCAGCGCGATGATAAAACTCCTCGTTCTGAATAAATGCCTAATTATTACCGGCTCCGCTGACCCTTCGTTCTACCCCAGCCATTTGCAAGCTGACCATTTGAGCTTGCCAAATTTGACACAGCTGACACAGGCAATAAATTTGAACTCGTCCCCCCACCCCCTTGATCCCTAATGAGACTTAGTATCTCATCCCCCCATGCTCCACCCCGCCGTACCCAATCTAACCTGACCCAACCCAAACAACAAACCCACGTTTACAGAGTTTGGGAAACACTGCAGTTTCAAAGCGAACACTGTGTTGATCATCGTTTAAATAATTTCTTTATTATGACCTTATTTTTTATTCTCATAGCGCTGAAGGCAGATGGGTTTTGTAGTGTGAGGCAGAAGCAGGAGATCTCAGAATTAAAACATTGGGTCAAAAAGCCGTTGTTCAGAAGACGTACTGGTGATGGTTCAGCAGTGTGTTTGAACGACGCAGGTGAATGTTATAGTCACTCGTAGACATTCGTTTCACCTTTGTCCCAATATAATACCTGTTTTTTTGGCCCAACCTTAATAATACCCCTGAAAATCTGACAGGCCGTTGACAGTCTGACAGATTCCCTCCCACCGATGCCGTCACAGTGTGATGTAATGTGTAAAGCATTGTGTTTCTGTAAATGTAAATGTAAATGTAATGTAATTTCACTTCAAATTTACCATCTTTTACGAAATGCAATAAAAATGAGAATGATTTGCTGATTTATTGTATCTTCATGAAACTAGGAAAAAATACAAGTCGTGATGTCCATCCATCCATCCATCCATCCACTATCTTCCGCTTTATCCTCTATTAGGGTCGCGGGGGGGTTCCCCATGCCCATCCAGGGGAGAACTTTTCGGGCGCTGGGCAGATACACCCAGGACAGGGCGCCAATCTATCGCTGGGCACACACTCACACACACAGACACACAAACACACTCTATATGGGGCAATTTGGAGAACTCAATTGACTTGATCCATGTTTTTGGACTGTGGGAGGAAACCGGAGAACCTGGAGTAAACCCAAGCAGACACGGGGAGAACATGGAAACTCCACCCAGATGGGGATTCGAACCGGGAATCCCTAGTGCTGAGAGGAGAACGTGCTAAACCACTAAGCCTCCAGTGATGTCACTGATAAATTTGATAGAATTTTGGAAATATAACTAATGTATCAGGGACTCGGGCCGATAAATGAGCAAAGTTTATAAAAACGTAGCTTAATGGCGCTTCAACATTTTGGCGGTGTGAAGGCTGGATGTCCACATACTTTTGGAAACAGTGGTTGCTTTAGGTGACGTGAGCAGTATGTAGATACGGGGCCCAAAGTTAGTTTTATAAACGCTGTACACTTAAAAATTTATGTTTTAGAATAGTTTTGAATTAAAGGAACGCAGTTTATTCCTCTTTGGAGGGTCTGAAGGTCTGGCTGTGTTGGCTGATGACAGCATGAATCTTTAAGATGGTCATCACGGAGGCCATTGAATCATCCAGTCATCCAGCAGAACAGACTTATGCCCCCTTTGGGATACATCGGTCACTCCCACCCCGGGCCCCGGGGCAGAACCAATCTGTAATGGACGGTTCTTCTCTTAGAAGCTGCGGAGTTTGCATTTTTGAGATGTTTCCTCATCGGCGAGACATCTAATCGCATTTATATCGACTTGATCCAGTTGGAAGGTTGACACTGAGAAGAAATGTTCCTGAGTTCAGGCCTCGGTTTGTCGTCCACGGCGTGACGCGCCACCACATACCGCTGCGGTCGTGGGCTTTGATTCGGGCTGTGCATCTTGCTTGGCATTACGGCTTTGACCTGACCCCTGTCTCCAGCACCCCCCCCCACCATACACACACACACATATACACACAGACCCAAACACACACACAGGTCCTCACGCTGTTCACTGCACGCTGACATTTTGCTCCTTAAAAATAACACAGATGTTTCGGTGATTGTGGACATGCTGGCCCCTCGGACCCTCCCCCATTCAGACTGGAGACTACTTTGGGAGGTCGAACTGTCGGCGGCTCGTGAAGCGTCCAGACTGCCAGTGACGGCTGCGCGATCACCGTTTAGATTTCACTTTATAATTAGCGCTTAAGTGATTGGCTTGTCATGATGAATGAAATCAGGACGTGACGCTGCGGCGGGAGAACGAGGCTGAGCTCAGATCCTCATGTTGTGATGCTAAAAGGTTATTTACATTTACATTTACATTTAGTCATTTAGCAGACGCTTTTATCCAAAGCGACTTACAAATGAGAACACCACAAGTCAGAAGCCATGGAGAAAACCAACTATACTGTAAGTTCATCAACCTGATTGTTATTCGAAGCTGCGCCCCCCCCCCCTTTTTTTTTAATTATTTTTTTATTTATTTATTTATTTATTTTTTATAACAGGTTTTTGGTAAATAGATGCGTCTTATTTAAATGCTTCTGGTTTATTTTAGGATGTTTTATTATTAGAATATATGAAAATCTCTATATTCGAGTACGTGCATGATGTTACGATTTAAATCACAGAACAATATCAGTATCAGAGCGATGCTCTGTGGAGCTTTCTACTTTGAGTTTCGTTAATTTACCGTCACTGAGTAACGATGCATGAGCACTCGTAAACTCGTAAACATGTACCGCTCACCCTCTTGTTGTGGGATGGGGAGGACATACCTGAGGAATGGGACCTGGCTTGGACTTCACTTACAATTTACTGAAGATACACCTTGTAGTTCTGCTGTAGTCCACTGTGGTCCATCCCAATATAGTTCCTTTGTCCCTGTTTCTGCTGTTATTTAAGGATCAGGACCCCCCACTGAACCCCACAGAGCAGGTATTGATATACACAGCGTTTGGGGAACAACTAGGGTAAGGGGCCTTGCCCAAGGGCACTTCAGCCGTGGTACTTGTTGGGACCAGAAATCAGCAAAATCGTGGTACTTGGTTCCTTAACCCCAAGCCTATGTTTGCGCTGCTCCTGACGTGGTGGTGGTGTGTTATCTCCTTGTTTAATAATTTTCATTTTAATTTAAATTTTTTTTACGATTCTGTAATCAGAGGTTTTTCTGTTGTTGTTTTGGAAACGTTCTGCTCGTCCCGCTGCTCGCTGCTACAGCCGAGCGATCGCTGGAAATTCCCCTGATAAAATTAGCCCCCGAAACGTCCCTTTGCATTTCTCACACATTAACACGTTCATAGTGTCTGAGCTCAGAAACACTCCGACATGCCCCTCCCCGCGCAGCCAGCGAAAATAAAACCTAAAATTAAAACCCCCGGCCCGAGAATTCACAGGAATGTCTGCGAAGAAACAAATGCATAGCTACGAATAAATCTGTTTGCTTATACGCTTAGAACTGTTAGCACCTGTGGTTTTTCCACACGAGGCCGGTGCGACCATTTCAACGGGGGGTTCCGCGGGCATGTCTGGTAAATGGGTTCTGATCGGCCTGGTTCTATCACGGGACCGTATTTACCAAAGTGTTCAGATCACTTCTGTATGAGAGTGCTGTAGATGTCGACGTGAGCCTCTACACGACGTGTAGGTCGTCTGGAGGCGCTCGGATGATGAGTGGAACCCGTAGAGATCACAATAACCTTTCGGGACGCCGCCGAGTTCCGAGGTCAGTGAGGTTCGGAGTGAATTCGAGCAGCTGTCTCGCCGTCGGCTCCACCCTTCCTCTCTCGCCCGCTCTGATCTCTCCACAGTTCACACCTGATCACGAACCGCTGCACTTCACCCAGGAATTTTCCATTTTCTATTTTCACCCGCTGCCAGTCCCCGAACCCCGCCCACCAACGGCACACAAAAGCCACAGACGCGACCGACCCGCCATAGCTGTTCACAATAGGATGCTTTAGATCTCCTCACTTAACATTACTCCAGCCAACAATGATTCTGAGGGGGTGGGATGGAGGTGGGGGGGGGGGGTGTCCGGGCACTGTGAGGGTGGCGAGGAGTGTGTGAGTGCATGTGTGGAGTCTCACTCCCATGATGCCCTGCAGTGTCGAGATCATTAACCCTGTTGTACTGTGAACAGAACATTGAGTCACTTAAATAGAATCACGTGAACATCATGGGTCACAGTTAAAACCATTAGCAATGTAATAAAAAAAAATAAAATAATAAACCACACGGTGGCTTAGTGGTTTGGCATGTTCTCCTCTTAGCGCTAGGGATTCCCGGTTCGAATCCCCATCAAGGTGGAGTTTCCATGTTCTCCCCGTGTCCGCGTGGGTTTCCTCCGGGGTCTCCGGTTTCCTCCTACAGTCCAAAAACATGGATCAAGTCAATTGAGTTCTCCAAATTGCCCCATATAGAGTGTGTCTGTGTGAGTGAGTGAGTGTGTGCCCAGCGATGGATTGGCGTCCTGTCCTGGGTGTGTCTGCCCGGCGCCCGAAACTTTCTCCCCTGGATGGGCATGGGGAACCCCCCCCCCCTGACCCTAATAGAGGATAAAGCGGAAGATAATGGATGGATGAAACCACAGATATCAAATTGCCCTTACCACTTACAATCTTCACATGTACTGTACTAACTTTACATTCGTCGTGATTAAATAATAGGACACAGTCGGTTACGTCATTGTATTTACCCTCAGGCCGTTTCATGAGAACTTCATGTCACCCATGGAGCTGCATCTACCACCTTAATTAAAGATCTCGGTTCTATTTCAATCCCAAACGAGTTCTAAATACAAAATGAAACGGGCCTTTGAAGAGGATGAGCCCCAGCAGACCTCAGCATCCTCCCCGGAATGCTGCTCCACAAGCTTCTGGGCAACAGGTGTGTTCTTTCCAAACCAGCTCCTTTCTAATCGAAGGTGATTTACAGGACGTTGAGTTCGGATGATTCAGACGCCCTAGGAAACAAAGATTTTTCGTTTTTTTTCCCCCTGGAAATCGGTCCAGTTTTCACATCTGCACCAGGAATGATCGCAATGCTTCAGTAGCTCGCCTGTAGTACATGCTCGTCCGCGGACACGCTGTGTGCGAGTTCTGAGCCTTTTCATTTTAAAATATTACTGCTGTATTAATTATGTTGAGAGTTTGATATTCCTAACAGACTGGGTGGCCAGATTTTGGGGAGTGTGGTTTTAAAGTGGTGGAAAAATCACCTGGAAAATAGAAACGGTGTCAGATGGAGGTTTTATAAGAAGACCAGGACACGCATCCAAAAACGCTTCATCCAACCTTTAGATACGTTCAGCAGCCAACAGAATCTGGAGTATTTCAAACATTTCACTGGACTGTCCTGGATCATGCCGCCTTCTATCTTTCGGCTGTTCCCCTTAGGATTATCCTTCTCCTCTGTCCTGAGTGTCCTCCTCTGTCACCTCATCCACCTGCATGTCCTCACACTACATCCATAAACCTCCTCTTTGGCCTTCCTCTCCTCCTCCTGCCTGGCAGTTTCATCCTCGGCTTTTTTTTTTTTCTTCCCCAGAATAACACCCCCCCCCTCCCGCAGATGTCCAGACCACTTTATTCTTCACTGTGGGTTTGGTGGTGGTGTAGTGTTTAGGGTGTCAGGATATCAATCTGGAGTTTGGGGGTTCACCTTGTTGTTGTAGGGTTGCAGAATCATGGCTGAGACAGGCCTCTGAGCCCAACCATCGAATTGGGATACCTACACCTGTGTCTGCAATATGACACGAGGTCCATTTTTTTCTTCCTAAATGTGCTGTGTCGTCCCTTTAATGAACTCCTTCCCGATCTTGATGGTGTAGTGGACATAACATTGTTACCCAGTGATTTAGGGATTTAATAGAACATCTGAATATTGAGAACTAACAGAGAATATAAAAAAAACATTCTGTTATTATAAAACTACACAGTTCATCTTTCTGGCAACTAGAAATAAGTAAATAATCAATGAGATGTTCCTAATAAAGTGACCGGGAGTGTAGATACCAGCACTTCATGTCATTAAATAAATCCTCTAGGTGCTGCATAACCGGCAGTGCATGCAACCTGCTCAGTCCCAACAACTCCCCTGATACCTATCCCTTCAGGCCGCGTTATCCGGCCGGCTCGGCGGGTCAGCGGCCGTGGGAACCGGCGATGCTTTATTCAGGTCATTCACAATGCCCTCTTACCTGTGACTGACCCCTGCTAGAGAAACAAGTGACCTCCCCTGTCAATCCTCACTCCCCGAGCCTCTCATCCCGTCCTTCTCTTCAATCAGCTCTCCGCCTCTGCAATCTACAGCGGCATCTCTCAACCACCTTCTCAGTCAACGAGGGGCCAAGAGCTCCATTAAAAAAGGAAAAACCTGATCCTGCCTGAAGACTGAAGAGTGTAATAGTGTTGGTGTTGGAAGAGGATATCTGATGGCCGGCTGACAGTATCTAAGAGCCGCCTTGTACCGATGGGAACGAAATTGTGCCGCGTGCGAAGAAAAGTCCCGTAGACGTTCATCAGGGTGCATTATTAAGTTGGCGTGACATGTTCAGAGCGCCACGGTAATGTAAAGAATTAATACCTAGTTATACAAGACATTGTTATATTAAACTAGATCATCACCGGCATTGAAACCAACACCTCACACCCAATTTAGCCTTAAACCTTAAACGAAAAGCGTGCTGCGTCCACGTTCCCCGTGTGCGTGTAGTGCAGCTTCGGCGGAGCCTTTGAAACGTGAGCGTCCTGTTATTTCGGCGTTCTCATTCATGAGCGTCTCCGTCTTAGCGAACGCGGTTCCAGTTCAAATACGAGCTGAAACACTGGGAGTGATGGAACACGGCCTTTGATGCCGAGCAGCCGTGAGTATGCGTGTGAGGCGGGAGAGGGATTGTGGAAACCGAACACCACCTCAGACAGCACTTAAACCCTTGAGTCGCACACAGAGCTCTTTTTCACCCCTCACCTGCGTGGGCATGTGCTTAAAGCAAGTCCCTGCAGGAGCCGAAACCCGGCCAGAGAGGGGCCGCGCTCCGAGGGCATGAGTGATGCTCTCCACACCTTACCACATCAATACAGAGGTCCTCTCAACTGCCACCGACAAATGTGTGCTTTTATGCGGAACGTACAGTGGAACTTGAACGTTTGCGAACCCATTAGAATTCCCTTCAGCGTCCTCCTGCGCGGACGTGAGCCGAAACATCATGATGCCTGAAGAGTTCAGAACAGGAACCATTTCAATAAATGAGACCAACATATTTGAATGTTCTGAACAACAAGGCAAATGGAGAAAACACCGTCAGCAAAATGTTCTTCCAGTTTGTATTGATGCCATTCTTTCTACAGTGGAATTCAGATGTTGTTCTGAAGTTCTGCAGACGTTCACCCCTCCAATGAGCTCACTGGCTTTCAAGTCTGGAGGTTGGGCAGGACGTTCCATTCATTGTAATCTACCCTTATATACCTTCTCGTCTTCTAAGTTCTGACAGAACCTAATGATAGATTTCGGGTCATTGTCTTGCTGGTATTTGAGACCTGACCAACCAGATGTTGGTCCAACAGAGACTCTGGAGCTTTAAAATTCTGACGGTCACCTCGTACCATCAGCATCAGACCAGGCTTCCTTCTCCATGATGTTTCTAAAATTGTCCTTATTGTTGTGGTCCTTCTGGTTTAGCAGATACTCCATGTTTGCTGGGCAGTCTACTCGATCGTAAGAGCGGCATGAACCCTGAGGTGTTTAAATTAGTTTTTTATTCCGTTCATGAAAGTGTTTTATTGTTACTTTATCTTCGCTTCTTGTGGTTGGAACTCAATCCAATCCAACCGCCGTTCCAGATTCTGTTTTTTGAGCCAGAAAGGCTTTTGGAAGGTGCAGTGACATCGAAGGAGACGAACCGACTCGCGTTCCACATTTCACTTCATGCCGAAGGACGTCAGGAGGGTTGAGCTCGCGGCTTTAAATAGACCACAGCATGTCGGCATGCTGGAACAGAAGGGACCCTCCCCAAACTGATGCTACAGAACTGTAAAAAAATTAATTCACTTTTCTGTAGCGTTAAGATTTAGGCCTGTTAAAAATAAGGAGCCGGAATTAATGATGGGTGCATACAAACTTTAGGTCATGTGTAATGTACATCACGCTTCACCTCTACAAAACAAAACAACAAAAAAAAAGCTAACGTTCTGCAAGAACCCGAGTGAAATGCTCTATTGTGTTGCTCGTGTGATTTAAGAGTCAGCGTAATCATAGATGTTCCCGATGAGGAAACAGGAACCGGACCGGATTGCGGATTAGGATTACACTTGAATGAACGTGTTCCTTCATGGATGCCTGCGAGTTCAGTTCTCACTTTTCTCTGTCCATTTCTCCTATAATTAATCCTTCTACTTCAAAGTGAATCAAGAAAGAGGGGTGTGTGTGTGTGTGTGTGTGTGTGTGTGTGTGTGTGTGTGTGTGTATGAAGTGAGGTTTTCATTCACGTGTGTGTGTGTGTGTGTGTGTGGTACCTTCGTTCTGCAGGGCAAGTGGTGGCAACTGGCATCATGAGAGGTGGTCTGTGTCGTTCTGTTCTTCCCCCTTCGAGCTGCACCTCCCCCCCCCCCCCCCCAAAAAAAAAAAAGCACCTGAACTGTGAAAAGAGGACAAACATGAAGTCAAGTGCCAATGTTGGCGGGGTGCCTCGAAGAAAACTGGCTTATCTGTTTTGCAGCGGAGCGTAACGATGCCCTCCCATATCTGACACACATAAACGCAGTGGAAGGATCCCGGGATGAATGGGCCTCGGGGAAACGGCTGTAATCTCCCCAAAAAAGCCCTTGTTAAAAACAATTAGTTGATTTAGCGGGGGGTACGACTCTTGCCGGCTAATTTTTCGGAGCGGGCCGCGGGCTCCGGGCTCTAACAGGACGAGGCGGAATGGGGCAGAGTGAGCGGCGGCTTTACAATAGCGGCCTTTCTTTCACATTCAGGTGCTACAAAGTAGGTATTCTCAAAAGACTTAATCCTGCATTCACAGGCCGCAAAGACAAGAGAGGCCTTTCAGACAGGAAGGTGGTGTTCCTGAGTCTCAGGTATGCCCTCGCTAAGCCTCCTGCCTTCCCAACATCTCAAAGAAATGAAAGTGGGACGCGCGAGAGAGAGAGAGAGAGAGAGAGAGAGAGGGGGAAAAAACAATGACTTAAATTATAGTGATTTTTTTTTTTTCCTCCTTGTTTCCTCCGTCTTTCATTTTTTTTAAAGAATGGATCAGGAATTCGGTCCAATCTGTTCCTCTCATTAAAGGAGGGGAACCTGATCCGGTCTTTCTGTACAGAACTCGTTCAGAACTTCGTTTGAAGTGACTGATGTACATACAGCGGCAGAAATTCAAATCACCTCATAGCACAGAAATAACACTTCTACTAGTGGCTTAGTGGTTTAGCACGTTCTCCTCTCGGCGCTCGAAGTTTCCATGTTCTCCCCGTGTCCACGTGAGTTACCTCCCTGTTCTCCAGTTTTGTCCCCACCGTCCAAAAACATGGATTCAAAGTCAATTAAATGCGCAATTAAATTTCCCCATATAGTGTCTATGTGGGTGAGTGTGCCCAGCGATAGACTGGCGCCCTGTCCCGGGTGTCAGCGCCCAGCGCCTGAAACGTTCTCCCCTGGGAGGGCATGGGCGCCCCCCCCCCCCCCCGCGCGCTGGTGTCGTGCTCGTTACACACTTATTCTGCGCTCTGGTTCAGAGTATAAATGAAATGTTTCATCAGGTTCTGGGGTCATTTCTATAAAACCTGGTGCCTTTTCCTCCTCCGAATTCTCGTCATTGTCATTTTGGCTTCTGTGTGGACGGAAGATTCAGCGTCCCCGATTTGGGTGTCTGGTTCCGCAGCACCTTTGCAGTGTGTAACTGCTCACACACAGGTGGCTTTATTTCATTGATTTTTTTAAATTGTTAATTTAATTTAATTTAATTTAATTTTTTTTATTTAATTGTTTTTATTCGGGACCGTGTATGAGAGACTCTGCAGTCGGTGTAAAAGGGGCTCGAACCAACTCCTTTTTCATCTCAAATTCTCATTTTTTTGCGCGTTCCGTCGTATCCAGAGTCTGGTATCCCACCCAGCTTCTGGTTTTCTGCCTCTCACTTCAGTTGCTGTGTTTTTTTTTTTTTGCTGAATCAGATCCGGGTAATCACTTCTCCAGATGTGACGGGGACCTTTTAAAGTAACCGTGTGCACCAGCTGTCTCACTGTACGGCCTCGCCGATGAACCGCCCGCATTCTCACCCCATTTTCCAAGGCTCCTTATGGCAGACGGGACACGGGTCTCATCTCTCTCTGTCCCTCGTCGTCTTTGTGACCCGCAGCAGCTTTTCTCAGATCAAAGGGGGCAATAGAGGTCTGGTCCCGACAAATGTACAAGCAGTAAAACTTAACAAGGTGTGAATGTCCTCCGATTGCCCCGGTCAGCGTGCAGGGTGAGCCGGCTCATCTTCTGGTGCTCGTATTCGGGTGTCTCATAACCGGCGGCCGTCATGGCTTCGATGCGCGTATGCCGGTGCCGTACAGGTGAGCACGTGTGTGTCAGCTGAGCGAGAGCACGTCTGCAGTGTGCTTGCTATTGTATCTCTGTGTGTGTGTGTGTGTGTGTGTGTGTGTGTGTGTGTGTGTGTGTGTGTGTGTGTGTGCTGTTGAGAGTGGGGTGCCGGTACGGGGGAAGACCTAGCTTTGGTGTTTATAAAAGAAACGTCAGGTGGCTCACCACGGCTGCGCACGCTGATTTATTTGTGCATTTCAGAATTTTGGCTGTAACCTCTTCACCTCGTCGCCATTTGTGTGTTTGCCTTCTCGGTTCGGGGGCAATTAAACAAGTGTGCACGTGTACCTCCCAACACTCCCCCAAACGAACACCGGTGCAATTCTCCCGCTCATGTGTCGCCCCTGTTTCAATGCGCACGGCCCATGGATGCACTTTTCGCTCTTGACAGAACGCATTCCAAGACACAAAAAAAAAAAAAAAAAAAAAAAAAAAAAAAAAAAAAAAAAAAACCCACCCCCAACACAGACGCACATACTTTGTAACTAGATGCCGCAACACAGGCATGATATTCCCCACACAAAGGGCCCCGAGAGACACGGAGGCTTCTTTCGGAGATTGATCTGACGTGGAGACATGAATCAGGGATGAGAAATGTTAATGGGGTTATTATGTCGTTACTCTGATCCATGATGATTCCGAATGGATTTTATTGACGGATTATCCAACAGGGATCATAAATTTCAAACTGGAGGAATATGTTGAGCCCCACAACCCGTGGAAAATGTTATAGTCAGCATCTTGCTGCTTATTTTAAATGTAGATTTAATTTAATTTAATTCTGTAATAACATCAAATCTACATACAGTGAAATCTCAGAGACCTTATTAAATTTGACATTATTATATATTATAACACATTATGTATATTTAGAACCTAATATATCATTATCGACGGCACGGTGGCTTAGTGCTTTAGCACGTTCGCCTCTCAGCGCTAGGGATTCCCGGTTCAAATCCCCATCTGGGTGGAGTTTCCATGTTCTCCCCGTGTCCGCGTGGGTTTCCTCCGGGTTCTCCGGTTTCTTCCCACAGTCCAAAAACATGGATCAAGTCAATTGAATTCTCAAAATTGCCCCATATAGAGTGTATCTGTGTGAGTGAGTGTGTGCCCAGCGATGGATTGGCACCCTGTCCTGGGTCTATCTGCCCAGCGCCCGAGATGTTCTCCTCTGGATGGGCATGGGGAACCCCACCGCGACCCTAATAGAGGATAAAGCGGGAGATAATGAATGAATGAATGAATATATCATTATGTTCAGAATTTAATTTTCACAATAGAAATTATAAATTAAACAATGTAGGATTATCAGATTATTTAAAGGTAGTAAAAATGGTCACAATAACCATTTAATTAAACTTTCTTTTTGCCGTTTGTTTGTAGAAACATACACTTTATGGATAATTATTGGGGCACTTAAAATTTACACGAGGAGCTTTAATATCCGACCTTCTCTTTTAAAAAAAGGCAGTTCATATAAAAATATGATGTAAAAGTTTTATTGGTTGCAGAATCCGTCCAACTTTATACATTTTTTTGTCGCTGACAGATTATTGTATATTTTATGGATCTTGTATTAAGAGGCATGACCACAAGGTGGCAGTAGAAACCCAATTTCTATTGCGGCAGTGTACGGTACTGTACGGTGGGCGGTGTATGGAAGTTACAAACCTGTCACTGAGCAAATCTGTTAATTAATCTCAATAGAAGTCATTTAATCCAAATAAAATGTCATTAAAAAACGATTATTTAAAATTGTATATATACTGTACGAGCTACACCACGCTCCATGACGTCACGTTGGAAATTGGTTGCAGCTACTACAACTTTTGGGGTGTGTTTGGGTATTTTTTGCCCATTAACCTAGAAGAACATTTGTAAAGTTGGACATAAGAGCTGAACGTATTGATTCACCACAGAACCCGATGGAGGCAACGATTTGAACCTAATTAATTTTTGCCTTCAGAATTCTAAATGAAATTGTATTGTATTGTATTATAATGAGTCCTACATCTGGTCAAATGTGTCCCCAACGTGGACCAGGTGCATTTTGGGACATGTAGTCCATATTAAGAGCCACCTTTGACTCACATGCCAGCAGCAGATACCTCACGTTCGTTTGTCATCCTGGCAGCCATTTTATTGTCTTTCACGCTTTATGAGGTAAATAAAATATACAAATGACAATCATTCAAAGTGATGAAAGTAAAAATGTCTTTTGTAGTTCACCAGGTTCAGAGAGGACGGGATGAAATCAGACGACTCCTTCAGCATGTGAATGACATTCGGCTCAGCATCTGAGTTCTGACGTCATCGTCCGAGCATCACACCTGATTCTTCTTTGCCGCCTCCTGATTGGTGCAGCTTCTCTCTTCACTTCCCGAGCTTTGTCTGCGCTCTGACATTCTCCATGTTTATGGCGTTAAATTGTTAGAAATCGTCTCCATGGAGATCTTCTGTCCCCCTGGTGAGGGGATGATAAAGACCGGCCATAAAGTGTGTCTGCTGCAGCCAGATTAGGGTTCGACAAACACCTCACACATGAGCCGGGGCGCAGAAGACAAACATTCCCCTGTTTATCGCCGCCGAAGTTCCCATGTTTCCCGATTTCAGCACTAATCCGTAATAAGCCGTACAAATTCTTCCATGTGCTCAGGTTACTGTAGTCGGCATCGTTCCAACCGACTGTGTTCCTTTTGTAAAAGTAATCCGTAAAAATTGTGTCAACATAAAAGAGTCACAGTTGTTGATTGACATAGCTTTAGCTTTAGCATTAGCAGCTGTAGAATTCAAGGTCAAGTTGCAGGATGATATTGTACAAATATTTGGACGCCGCTTAAATTCCATGTCCAGATAATTGAACACGCCAGAAAAACCAATCGGATCCCATTTTATTTATTTACTAGCTGAATTTCTGACATATTAAAGGTAAAAAAAAAAGTTACGGCTTTATTTTTCAAGAACTGAATCTAATAAAAAAAAAAAAAAAAACAAGCTTGTCATAAAGATTTGCGAGCAATATGTGCGCTCACAGATCGCAGGACAGATAAACAGACAAACACACTCACACTCGGTGCAATTTAGTCAGATACAGTGCAGAATTTAGTGCAGATACATAGGACAGGGCGCCAATCTATCACTGGACACACACTCACTCACACAGACACACGCTATATGGGGCAATTTGGAGAACTCAATTGACCTTGATCTATGTTTTTGGACTGTGGGAGGAAACCGGAGAACCCGGAGGAAACCCACGCGGACACGGGGAGAACATGGAAACTCCACCCAGATGGGGATTCGAACCGGGAATCCCTAGCGCTGAGAGGAGAACATGCTAAACCACTAAGCCACCGTGCCGCCCCAGTGCACTTTAGTCTTTACAATTTAGTTAATGTTACACGTTTGGAGGAAACCAGAGCTTTTAGAAGAAGAAGCTTACTCAGATGGGGTGGAGAACATGCAAATTCTAAATAGAAAGGACCTTGCACAGCCTCAGTGATGGTGATGCACGTGTGTGTGTGTGTGTATTAATAATACAGTGTTATTGAATAGAATTAAGCTTAGAGTTAATGAAGGAATAAAAATTTGTGATTTGTAAGTACTTTGTGTTCAAAGGAATTAGCGCATTCGATAACGATGGGGCAATCTGGCCGACAATTGCCCAAAGCCTATATTTCATGAAAACTAGATGCACCTGGCGTCTGGTGGCTGGTGGATAAAGCTCAAGGACAACCGAGCTGTATCGAGCTCCCCCAGATAAGGGATGGAACGGCGTGTTCACCCCCCCCCCCATAGAACTCCTTCGACAAGTTTCAGAATAAGCAGAACAAAGGATGGGTGTTTCAATAAATACGGTCAGCAACTGGACTTCGGGGCTCTGTCTTGGTGGGACGGGTGTGGTGCTGAGATCAGAGTCGGGTCGCGATCTTGGGCTCGTCTTGGACGAACACGGCTTTGACTCGGTTTGTCATTAATAAACCGCTTGATTCGAATAACTCTGAAATCATCGGCACTGTGCTTTTCGACGCCT
Source organism: Corydoras sp. C115 (assembly GCA_019802505.1). NCBI lineage: Eukaryota > Metazoa > Chordata > Actinopteri > Siluriformes > Callichthyidae > Corydoras > Corydoras sp. C115. The sequence continues at coordinate 342,029 of JAFMOC010000134.1, forward strand.
TCAAAATTGGTTCATCCAGACAATATTACCCAGACAACCCTGACCCTAAATGTGTGTGTGTGTGTGTGTGTGTGTGTGCGCGCACTGTGATGGAAAGCAGCATGTTTTAGGGTTTAACTGCTTTCACGCCTAATGAGTCTCTTTTACAGGAATGTGTGCCATTTAGTGCTTTTACCAAATAGAGTGCTAAAATAAATCATTGTCCTTTGATGGTTTATTAAAGCTGAATTTTGATTGGTCCAGAAGATTGGTCCATAATGTCTTATAGTTGTTGCGCATTAAACTGCTATATTTATACTTTACGACCTTGTAGCAACACTTATCACCGGATCACGTGACTTGCCTTTCAAATTGGCCCATTGGACCGAACGACGTGCAGCGGCTGCATCACGGAGAACGGGGAAAAAAAAAAAAAAAAAAAAAAAAAAAACTCCACAACAACACAAAAACAACAGCACAAGAACTTTTTGCATTTTACCAAAGATGGATCTTTAAAACGGGGATTTTCTGGGAAGGAGGCCCGTCCTTTTCCTTCATGTAGGTCGCTGCCCTTTTATTTCTTCTTCTCCTGGTTGACGTTGCCATGCCATTCTTACAAGTCTCACGTTGCCATGGAAATGCACTGGGCCAAATGGCGACAGTGCTGAAGGAGACCAGTGAAAGGGGTGGTCAATGAATTTAATTATTGTGTAGGAGAAGAAGAAAATGGATGCCTGTGCGCTTTTGTTGAACAAGAATGTGTGGGACAGGGTGGATGTAAAAGAGCAGTTGGTTCCATTAAGAGTGGAGGCTCTGAATGAAAAGCATCAGCGTAAGAGAAGACCAGCTCTCTTTAGTTTACACAGCTGTACAGTATGTGATTAACGACCATTTTAGAAATACTATCACAGCTGTTTATATTTCTAGATAATTTGTAAAATTTATTTTCGATACCAGGGCAGCACGGTGGCTTAGTGGTTTGCACGTTCGCCTCTCAGCGCTAGGGATTCCCGGTTCGAATCCCCATCTGGGTGGAGTTTCCATGTTCTCCCCGTGTCTGCGTGGGTTTCCCCCGGGTTCTCCGGTTTCCTCCCACAGTCCAAAAACATGGATCAAGTCAATTGAATTCTCCAAATTGCCCCATATAGTGTGTGTCTGTGTGAGTGAGTGAGTGTGTGCCCAGCGATGGATTGGCGCCCTGTCCTGGGTCTATCTGCCCAGCGCCCGAGACGTTCTCCCCGGATGGGCATGGGGAACCCCACCGCGACCCTAATAAAGGATGAAGCGGGAGATAATGAATGAATGAATGAATTTTCGATACCAGGCAATATAACGACCGGCAATATAACGACGTAGCGTTCTTCACCCTTTAGCTGCCCAAACAGCCCTGAACTTCGAAGCATATTCTCCACTAGACCTCTGATGGTGTTTTGTGGTATCTGGCACCAAGTTGTCAGCAGCAGCTCCTTTAACTCCGGAAATTTTTTTAGGTGAAAGCTTAAAAGATAGAACATGTTCATCCAGCACATCCAACAGATGCTGGATTGGATTATGACCTGGAGAATATGGGGGCGGAGACAACACCTGTCCTCAAACCATCCTGAACCATTTGTGTTTTTGTTTCAGGTGCCTCGTCCTGCCGAAGGAGGTTACATCCGTCAGGGATGCAAAGAAATGGATCTTTAATGATGCAGAGTGCTTTCCACAGACATCAGGAGATGTTTGTCATGGTGGTGAGATGTTTTTGGGGATCTGCGCTGTGTTTCTTATGAGCTTCCATGAGTCAGATCGCTCACAGTGGAAAGTAAGAACACCATTGTGCCGTCTTTTCTGCAGAAATTTGGTTAATTGACCGAAACAATATACATGGAAATCCTGTTGAGTTTGTGATAAAATTTCTCGGTGTCCGAAGCCAAGTTATTCTGACTCATAACCCTCAGTGATCAGTCCCGCGTCTGATTCCACAAAACTGAAAGTGTTCTTAGTTTGCATTGCTTTATGTGTACAGTGATTACACACAGATCACACTGTTCTTTACAATAGGACATTAGGAATATTTTTTACTGAAATCTAATCTGTTAAAGTTTACACCTCTGCTTTATTTCTGTTTATACAAAAAACCTTTAAATTCTGTTTGTATACAGCAACCAAAACCTGGTGATATAAAGCAGCCCAAACTCCGTTAAGTTTATCTAACTCACTCTCAAACTCAATTTAGTTTATATAAAGCACCCCAAAATTCATATATATTTATAAAATACATTCATTTATATAAATCTACCATAAACTCAATTCTGTGTATATAAATACAAATTGATTGAGGATGATATAAAACTGCCCAAAATCGAATATAAAACAACCACAATCCTAATTCTGTTTATGTAACACAACTGATAAAACGCATTTATGTTCAAATAAATGTACAAATAAATGTTGTTTTTAATATGATGATACTTTATATAATATTCAGATTATAAACCTGCGTCTGTACAGAGGTTGCTGTCCTCAGACCTGTGTTGGAATGAATTGTGGTGTGTTTGTGTTTAAAGGCTCAGTCAGCATGTTCTTGTCTGTCCAAACGTCCGCCGTTACAAAGTGCTGGACAAAAAGGTACTTTCTCGCCTTTCTCATCACATCTTCAGGCCGTAGCCCCCTGTTGCTCAGGGTTTCTACAAAAACATGCCTGCAGTTCTCCTCCTCCTTTTCCCAAAGTCCAGTTAACTAAAGAAGTGCTGAGTTTTATAGCTCAGGATTCATTGTGCTGTAGCCGCCATACTGAACCACTGAGTCAGACTCTTTAACTGACTCCGTTTGGGCTCTCTTTGGGTTTGGTTTGGGCTCAGTTTGGGCTTGATGTGGCCCCTTTTTAGGTTTTCTTTGGGCTAAGTTTGGGCTCTCTTTGAGGGCTCCATTGGGTTCTGTATGGGCTCAGTTTGGATTGCGTTTGGACTCTCTTTGGGCTCTGTTTGAGCTCTGTTTGGGCTCTCTTTGGGCTCTGTTTGGGTTCTCTTTGGGCTTTTTTTGGGCTCTCTTTGGGTTCGGTTTGGACTCTGTGGCACTCACTGCCCTCACACACGCACACTTCAGTCTGATCTGTATCTATGTCTTTATCTGCACAACAAAGCATTACAACTTTATTTGAGCCATTAAGCAGCTTAACCAAACTTTTCATAAAGTGCAGGCGTGAATGGGTCACTTGGAATTACTCTTGGTTTAAGAGTCATAAAGTTCATTTACACAGAGCTTAGTTGTTGTACAGATACTTTACTCTTTCAATAGTTTTGTGCTCATCCTTAAAGAATGAAGACCTGCTTCACTCTGGTCCAGCTTACTGATGTCTAACAGATGTGCGGTAGCATTTATCCAGTGGCAATATTAGAACTGAAACTAATACCCTGAGGTTTGAGGTATAAAGATCAGAACACATTATTAAACCCAGGCTACTTTCTATCCCGGTATAGTTCATGGCGTGGGGTAATTTGCATGTTGGTGTATCTGTGACACCTAAACAATCACTTTGGCGCATGTTCTCCTGCTGTTCCTGTAGAAGTCTACCACCCCAGTTTCTCTTTGCGTGGGCCAACAATAATAAATGAGTCACATTAGCATGACAAAGTGTTAAAAGGAGGGCCGTGCCGGAGGGGCTTTAAAACACCTATTCCTCAAACACACACATACAGAATGCTGCACAGTGAGCAGAGAGGCACCAGCGGGCAGGGAGGCTATTATGATCCTGTACGGACCAGACTCTGGAACCTGAGCAAAGTCGAGAAGAACTGACCTCCAAAATCAGGTGAAGATGCGTCTTTAGAATATTAACCTCATATTTAAATACACATTTAGATTTAAAGATGCATCACATACTTTTCTGTGATGTCTTTCAGTTCAGACCTTTTATTAAATACCTTATAGGTCTTATACAAATACAACAAGACAGACAAACAAATACAACAAGACAGATGTTCAGCAACGCAGACAAAGACGTATCACACTGTGGACATCGACACAACCACCGGGGTCCCGGCTTCTGTAAGTTAGAGCTGCGTAAGTCAGGAGTTTAAGCAGTCTGTTCTTTATAGTAGACGTTATAATTTTTCGTTATGTTTGATTTAATCCTAATTAAGAGTTTTATGGAACCCTGTCATCTGCAACGCCGTTGCATCTGAATATAAACTGGTCTGTATGATTTTGATGGATGCTGTTTATTTGTGTGCTCTTTTCTTTAGACGATCGTGGGAAGATGTCTTCTTTTCTTCTGATGACGGTCTGGTTATCAGCATCAGTGGTAATTAAAAAAGTAATTTTAGGTTTTAATTTATTGGTTTTAATAACGTGTGCTTTAAATGACAGTATCTGCTGTTATCTACTTTTTCAAAACAAGCCATAAAACTGCTTGTCACTCGTCAGGACATGGTTCTTGTTTCCCAGAACCTTTCTGATTACAGATCTCGGAACCCCGTTTATATAAAGTTTTGAACTCCATATCAAGGTTTGTTGGTAAAAGCTTTGCGTGACAAACAGCCATCGCTTCATCTGTGTCTGTGGAAGGCCGAGGAAGTATGATGTGCTTCTGACGTGTGTGAGCGTAATGTAGAACTCTCACTCGACATAAAGCAGCGTATAAAAAAAAGTCGCCTCATCGTTTTTACGGCGGTGTGAACACTTACAGAAAAAGGCCCCGGAGTTTCTTGAGAACCGTCCCACTGAGTGGTCCTCTAAAAAAAGTTTCTAAAACTCTATAGTGTGAAATAGTTTAATGCCCTCCAGTGGCCTCGAGGTCAAGACTCAGTTCAGACCCCCAAAGTGCAAACAGAACCCATAAACCATGCTTTAATTTATGAACCCTGCGCTCTGAACAGAACCGCGGGTGTGTTATTATGTTAGATGCGTTTTCGTAGTTTAGGTACTAATTCTGATTATATACAAGCTCTCGGTGTGTGTGTGTGTGTGTGTGTGTGTGTGTGTGTGTTTATTTTATACGTTGTGTTTCTTGGTTTCACATTAAAGGCTGCAGGTTCCAGCTGGTTTCTAACTACATCGGACACATATTCAACTACAGCACTGCCTTTCACAGGTATGTTTGTGGATTAGTTAACATTAGATTAGTTAGATTAGTTTTATTAGTTAAAATGACTTTTGTCCTGTATAAAAACCTTTATAACTATACAGTGAATGGCCACTTTTTCCGAGACACTTATTGTACAGTGCACTGAATGAGCTGTTTAAATAATTCTGCATAGGTCGTCATAAAATGTTATGTCTAGTGATGTTATCATCTTTGTTGGCCTGTTTGTTCAGCACTTTCTTCCTTTGCACAATGCCGAGTTGATTGAAGGCAATAAAGAGTTCTAATCTTAATTGTTATAACAATTAATGTGAGATAATAGAAGGCATTAAGGTTTAAGTGCGGAAGTCGGGCAGCTACATATCACATTTATCGCTTGTGCCAGATTGCACTGCGTCTTCCTCCATCCCGGATTCAGTGGACTTCAGCCGGCCCGACTTTCAGACAGCGGACTGGCAGTTTCACCTCGTAAACAGATCATACAGCTTTCTTCAGGCCACGCAGTTCTGCCAGCGATACTTTGGAGTCCTCACCGGTTTGGAACGATCTGAGGATGACAAGGCTTTGAAGCAGGTTCTAAGCCAGACCTCCATGTGCCGACCGATCTGGGTCGGAGCACCCACGTCCCCAGCAAGACGTTTCAGACAAAGTAAGTGGACTTCCATCTACTGTTTACTAATTTTACAGAATTAAAAGTTGTAAACAGGACGGCACGGTGGCTTAGTGGTTTAGCACGTTCTCCTCTCAGCGCTAGGGATTCCCGGTTCAAATCCCCATCTGGGTGGAGTGTCCATGTTCTCCCCGTGTCTGCTTGGGTTTACTCCGGGTTCTCCGGTTTCCTCCCACAGTCCAAAAACATGGATCAAGGTCAAATGAATTCTCCAAATTGCCCCATATAGAGTGTGATTGTGAGTGCGTGTGCTCAGCAATAGATTGGCATCCTATCCTGGGTATATCTGCCCAGCGCCCAAAACGTTCTCCCCTGGATGGGCATGGGGAACCCCCCCGCGACCCTACTAGAGGATAAAGCAATAGATGAAGGGTGGATAAATGTTGTAAACAGTGTAATGTTGTTAATTTGCTTCTTTAATCTGCTTTACATATGGGTTCATTATAAAGAACCTCTGCCCAGTGATGGATTGGCGCCCTGTCCTGGGTCTATCTGCCCAGCGCCCGAGACGTTCTCCCCTGGATGGGTATGGGGAACCCCACGGCGACCCTAATAGAGGATAAAGCGGGAGATAATGAATGAATGAATGAATAAAGAACCTCTCATGAACTGATGTGTTATGATGTAATGTGATATAATATTGTCACAGTGCTGCAGTGGTGAGTAAGATGGTTGGCTTTTGATATTGTTTTAAATAAACATGTCTGTGTTTTGATTGCAGGTGTTAATCTCCATGCTCTGTCGTTTCCTGCCACATATAATAAAGGTTACGCTCGGCTGAATGCCTCGGTCCCGACTCTCTCGTCCGTGACCGTGTGTCTGTGGGTTCAGTTTTCTCCTCACCATGAGAATATCTCCACCGTCTTTTCGTATGCTGCCCGCGAATGTACGAACGAGTTCCAGGTCCGTGGACGAGTGGACAAGGTCAAGAAGCAGGTCCTGCTGGCCCTCCTCATCCAAGAAAAGCACTATTCCTACAAGGCCTGGTTTCCCAATGACGCCAACTGGCATCACATTTGTGTTTCTTGGCAAAGAAGTGATGGATCATGGGTAATTTATGTGGACGGAGAGGAGCGCGATTCAAGCATCCATTCATCAAGGGATATTTATGGAAATGGGATATTGATCCTGGGACAGGACCAGGACTCCTATGGAGGGAATTTTTCGGACCCTTTTGTGGGCAATATGACAGATCTGAATATCTGGGACACCCGTTTGAACCCGGACCAGATTCGGATGCTTTTCATTTGCTCACCCAGGTTGAATCTGAGGCCTCTTTTCAGCTGGCAGGACGATGGACAGTTTCTCAACACCACCGCGAGGAAAGTAAATTTAGGGATGTCCTGTCCGGGTAAGTACTTGTCTCTCTCAAAGCTGATTTTCCTGCTCAGAGAGCTTTAGAGCCTTCATCAGTCACCGTTTTTGGTTTAATTTTGTCTTTCAGTGGAGTTTTAGTTTAGTTTCACAAATAAATACATTATTCTATTAACGTTTTTTGACGAACGATCAACCTGTCGTTCATTTGGAGCGTCGTTTTCATTTCCACAATGAAAAACGAAGTCAGTTTCATCTGCGATTCCAAAATTAACTCATTTATCTTAATGTTGATCTCTTGGTATCTTGTGCATTAGAGCGTTGGTTCTGTGTCTCTACACTTCGGTGTGTTTAGGTTTGTTGCAGTCGCAAAACCAGGATTATTGCAGAGTTCTTCATGGCTTCAATGAGAGTGTCCCTTTATGTAACTCAGCCCCGTGCTCATATACGCTTCCCTTCATCTGCAAAATCAACAGAGGTTCGTGCGCATGCGGCTGCGTTTATCTGCGCGTGATTATAAAGAGGCACGAGCCTGCAATGATGGACGTTTGTAATGTGTTCTTTAGAGCGCCATCAAGAGATGAAAAGGTTGGAGGAGGATCTCACTGCACATCCAAGTATCTTCAGGAACCATCTCATGCAACACGGCGTAATATGATTTGTTTCTTTAAATTGTGGTCACGTTAATATATAGAATTTGTTCACTTCCACTTTATCCTATATTAGGGTCGCGGGGGGTTCCCCATGCCCATCCAGGGGAGAAAGTTTCGGGCGCTGGGCAGATACACCCAAGACAGGACGCCAATCTATCGCTGGGCACACACTCTCTCACACAGACACGCACGCATACACACTCTATATGGGGCAATTTGGAGAACTCAATTGACTTGATCCATGTTTTTGGACTGTGGGAGGAAACCAGAGAACCTGGAGGAAACCCACGCAGACACGGGGAGACCATGGAAACTTCACCCAGATGGGGATTCGAACCGGGAATCCCTAGTGCTGAGAGGCGAACGTGCTAAACCACTAAGCCACCGTGCCGCCCCCTAATATATAGAATTATCTGTAATATTATTTTATATCGGCGGCACGGTGGCTCAGTGGTTAGCACGTTCTCCTCTCAGCACTAGGGATTCCCGGTTCGAATCCCCATCTGGGTGGAGTTTCCATGTTCTCCCCGTGTCCGTGTGGGTTTCCTCCGGGTTCTCCGGTTTCCTCCCACAGTCCAAAAACATGGATCAAGTCAATTGAATTCTCAAAATTGCCCCATATAGAGTGTGTGTCTGTGTGAGTGAGTGTGTGCCCAGCGATGGATTGGCGTCCTGTCCTGGGTCTATCTGCCCAGCGCCCGAGATGTTCTCCCCTGGATGGGCATGGGGAACCCCACCGCGACCCTAATAGAGGATAAAGCGGGAGAGAATGGATAAATGAATTATTTTATATGGTAGAGGGTGAGGATGTTGGGTTGTCCATTTCTAGGTTCGAGCCTCAAATCCACCAAAGCTGCTTAACTGTAAATGTAGCTCAGTGCTGGTTTTGAGCTCCATTTTGACTCGTCTCTTCGTTTTAGACCAGTGAAGATGTCGCTGTGTTTGGTGAAATCAAAAGCTGGTCCTCTGCCACCAACCTTTTCAATGCCACCGAGCGTTACCTGCGGGAGGAGGGTCAGCTGGAGAGCAGGGACATGCCGTTTCTGGTGAAGAGACTGGCTGCGGTCGCCGAGCTTTCCACCAGCAGCAACCAGAGCACCGAGGTGGTTCAGGCTCTGAGCCACAGCTTTATCAACCTCGCCGATTCACTCATCAATCAGAAAAACGTGGAGAACTGGCAGATTGTGAAACAGGTGAAACCACCAGAGCGCCATTACATGTGAACCATGCTGTGTGTGGAGCTTTAGCTTTATGGCCAAAGTGTTTAGACTTAAGCCTATGTAATTATGAGATTATGATGATATCGCCACGCCATATGCAAAAAAATAGAATATGTCGTTTTATATTCTGTAAAGTAATAAGATCGTTCTGATTCTGTTGTTCAGAATTTCACCGGTGGGATCGGACCGATGGAAGTGGTGCAGTCGGTTGATCACATGGTGCTGAACCTCAGCCCTAAGCTCCTGGGAGAGACCGAGAGCTTCGAGATAAAAAACGACAACATCAGTAAGTCTCACTAAAAATTGCTTCTCACAGTTCTTCCACAAACAGACCTGCGTCTGAACCTGCCTCATTCAGAACTGCAGCTCCAGCAGAAGCTGCTGACCGAGAACTCTACAGCGGTGAAATTTTGTGGTCCAAATGCGACCGACGACACGAGTCTGGACTGCATTTCAGTGACAGCTGAAGGTCTGAAGGAGCTCCAAAGCACAGGTACATGAATGATTCCCTCAATAAGATGTTTCATATAAACCTCTTATTATTATTATTATTATTATTATTATTATTATTATTATTATGAGGTGGGGGTTTGTGTGTGTGTGGGGGGGGGTGCACCATCTGTTGCAAACTGTGTGAAATTTGTGTTTAGGCCTCAGCAAGGTGACCGTGGTAAATACCTGGTACGGGTCTTTGGCTCCGCTTTTGAATGGAAACGGGTCAGTTTTATTATTTTAACTGCAGTGACCGTATTAGCAGTAAATGTCCGGCCTTCCCTAAAGTGAACCGTCCCTGTCTTCCATATCGTTTATAACAGGACGGTTCTGACATCGTCAGTCATCTCCAGCAAAGTGTTAAACGAAGGCCGCCCTCTCAGCGTGGGTGTCCGATTCACACTCCATCATCAGGTCCCGGCTTCTGCAACTTAGGAATTTACTTATTTTAAAGAAACAACTTTTAATAATAAAAAGCTCTTTTTTTTTGTTTTCAGAACCCCACAGGGAACTTTGGGCCCCAGGTCTGTTCATACTGGGATTTTAACCTCAGGTGAGTGTGTTTATCCTGATATAGAGGGGACTAAAGAAATCACAGTAAGGATGCGATAAGGAAATTCCGGCCTCATTTCTTAGATTTGCGGTGAACTTTACATGAGAATGTGTCCTGAGTACAGAACCAGCCATGATACAGCCGACACATTGATTTGTGTTATGGGGGATTTTGGGAGACGCCCATCCTTTAGAATAATGGCCCTGAGCCACAAAAGTCTGTACAGAGGTTTTGTTCAGTAAACAGAAGGTGCTGAATTTGAACTTGTGTTTCTGTGTATTGTTTTCTTTTTGACTGATAAGGCCTGAGAATGGGGGCGCTTGGTCCACCCATGGCTGTGAGGTCAAATCCTCGAATTCCGAGTCTACGACCTGTTACTGTAATCACACAACTAACTTTGCTCTGCTTTTAAGGATTTCGGAAGTGCAGGTTGGTGGAATTCCTAAAACAATTGTATCGCTGATAAAATGTTATGATGTCACACACTGGTAATGGCTGAGGAAGCTGGCTCTCTGTGTTAGTTCAT